>JAJIBD010004441.1:0-199939 GCA_021461705.1 Cryptotis parvus | reverse complement strand
GGAGAGTGTTGGCACGTTATATGACTGAAACCCAATGAACAGCTCTGTAACTGTATCTCAGTGACTCACTTAAAACAAGTTCAGACGCTTCATGTGTACTGTCAGTTACATGTCCGACATGTACTTCATCTCTTCTTTGGAAGAGCTCTTGCCTGGGGCCACCTGACCTGCACTGTTCCTGGGTTGTCTGCGTCTTAGACGGATTCCCAGCACCTACACTGCAGTCCATCTGGGGTGAATCTCCCAGCTTCTTCGTTCACTTCTTTCAAGAAAGGGAAATGTTAGTGACTTTTGCAAATCTAGAAATATCTTTTCATTTCTCCGGTTGGATGTGGAATTTTAGACTGGAGTCTAACTCTTTTTTTAAGAAAGTTGAAGTCCCTGCTCCATTATGTTTGTTTTCACTGTTACTTTGGAGAGCCCTGGACATTTGATAGCCCTCACCCTTTTATTTCCAGTCTGTTTACTTGAGTTTTGCTTTGCTTGTTTTCTTTTTGGAGCTCCCCTTGTTACCAGTGTTTTCCTGTATTTGTTGTGGTAGTGATCTTGGTGACAGGGATCAGACCCAAGGACTCGTGTGTGTAAGGAATGTTGTCTGCCACATCCCACCGCTACTCAGTGAATCGTTTCCGTCTGATATCTCTTTGAAAGTATTCCCTGATGGGCGCTTCCCTCTTTATCACTCAGGACCACTGGTTTTTGTTGGTCTTTTTTTTTTTTTTTTTTTTGAGTCACACCTGGCAGTGCTTAGGAGTTACTCCTGACTGCACTCAGGAATTACTCCTGGTGGTTCTCAAGTGAGCATATGTGATACCAAGGATTGAACCCAGGTCATCCGCATGAAAGGCAAGTGCACTATCTCCCAGCCGTTGGCCCACTGTTTTTTAAATAATAGATTCCCTTTACTTATCCTTCAATACTTTTATCTCTTCTCTCCTGTTTCCCCTCTGGCTTTTTTTTCCTCCCTTCTGATGGAATCCCTGAATTTTTGCTTCCTGCCATATGTTTATTGGGCTTCTAAGCCAACCCCCAGCCCCCCACACATTCATTAATTCCTTCATCCACCCTTCCTTCCATGCCCTCCTCAGTTATCTGCCTGCGTTAGGGCTGTAGAGTGAGGGGGGAGTTCCCTGGAGAGCCCAGTAATGAGCCTCCGTTCCTCCATCATCTTGTTTGTAGTGCACTGCCTTTGCCCTTAAGTGCTGGTTTCCTTCTTTTATACCGTGAAATTTCTAGTTTGTTTGCCAGGGTATAATTGGAATTGTCGCCTGGCTCTAGCGAGTGGGAGATGCTCCAGAAATCTTACAACTTTGCACCTGTCTTCCATTTTCATAACCCCAGTTTACTGCAACTTAAAGCAATTCATGGGCTATTCCTGGGGTGTGTGGTCTTGTAGCTCAGATCGTCTCTCAGCTTTCTTCTAGTCAAGAACTCAGCTTTTTTTTTTTTAATTTAAGTGAAGTAAAATCATTTTTAAAGAAATTTTTGTAGAAAAATACAAGAGGAGATGGCTGTTTAGAAGAGAACACAGGCTTCTCCAGAGGGGGAATGATTGTGTGTGTGTGTGTGTGTGTGTGTGTGTGTGTGTGTGTGTGTGTGTGTGTGTGAAAATCCCTTTCCTCTGCTCCTGCAGTGACCAGGGGTTATGCGTGCCTGGAGTCACACACCCTTGGTTATATCTGAGGGCTCTCAGGGAGCAGAGCTCTGGGGCTGCACCCAGCATGTGGGGGACCCTGACCTGCGGCCTCAGACTTGCAGAGCGCCCCCTCTGCCACCAAACTGCCCCTGCACCTCCCGAAACTTCGGTTTTGAAAATCTACTAATTAGTCAATGCTTGTCCCTCTGTTCTTCAAGCTCCACAAGTTAATCTCTGTCCTACCCCTTCTATTCTGTCCTAGTTTTATGTATGTATATTTAACATATGTGTTTATTTCCTTTGGGGTCCTACTTCTGGTATTAATGAGTAGCTCTTGCCAGATTAACCCTCTGAAAGATCATAAACTATAGAGGAAAATGTTACTAAAAAAGTACCATCCGTGGTGGACAAAGGCATAATAAAGAAATGTCTGAACACACCAACAGTGACAACAGTGATCAGTTACTGCAGGGGAGTCAGCACTTGGGAGCAGGGAACAAACCTTCTGAGTGGTTTATGGTAGGTTTTGCTCCGTTTGTAAAGGGCAGCCGTAACTTTGGTGGAAACTCATGAGCATTCTGTTGTGAGGAACCAAAGGACACAGCTACAGCTGTTGGAAAGTGAGGGAAGAAATAATCGACAATGAGAGCTGAAAACCGGAACCCCAAATCCTTGAGTGACCCAGGAGCTCTGCAGGCCACCTGTCCTCTGGAAGCCTGCCCAGAGGAGAGATGCTTTCCTGTTTGAGCACAGCCAGGTTAATATGCCCATTGAAGAGAACAGTTCATCAGTAACAACAAAAAAAGCAAAAGTGAAAAATCAATACTATTCTCAGAGTGTTTAGCGTAACACCCCACACTGTTTGACATACAAGAAAATTCCAAGAAATAAGGGACTATCCTCAAGGGAAATGTAACTGTGAAATGACATGTGTTAGAATTAGCTGACAATTAAAAAACAGCTGTTATAACTAGGATCAAAGATCTTGTGGAAAGAGGCTTTCAGTGTGGTTAAAGACAGGAGATCTGAGATCTGAGGCGGGAGGCGATAGCCCAGCGGGTAGGGCGTTTGCCTTGCACGTGGCCGGCCTGTGCTGGCCGGGTTCGAACCCCAGCATCCCATATGGTCCCCGAGCACCGTCAGGAGTAATTCCTGAATGCAGAGCCAGGAGAAACCCCTGAGCATTGCTGGGTGTGACCCAAAAAAAAAAAAAAGCAAAAAAAGACAGGACATCTCAGCAGAGAAATGAAATTTTTTAGATGAGTGAAGACGGAGGGGCCGGAGCGATAGTACATCATGTCGGCGTTTGCCTTGCATGCAGCTGACCCGGTTTCAGTCCCCAGCATCCGTATGGACTCCTGAGCACTGCCTAGACTAATTCCTGAGAGCAGAGCCAGGAGTAAACCCGGAGCATTGCAGGTGTGACCAAAAAAACAAAACCAAATAAATGAACCAAACTGAAAGACCAGAACTACAGTAGTTGAAATAAAAACTGAATTGAATTTCTGAATGGATCTAATAGAATAGTAGCAATGATAAGATATATTTAAAGGTTAAAAATTATCAAAGCTGAAGAACAGTTATAAGATCAAGCAGAAATGAGTAAAGTTCAGGGGCCCGTGAGACGTTGTTATGATGTCTCACCTAGGGGTCAGAGGGAGAGCCCGGCAGGTAGGCAGGCGCTTGCCTCACAGGGTTCCATCCCCAGCACCGCATGTGGTTCGCCTGAGCCCCAAGAGTTATCCATGAGCGCAGAGCCCAGAATAAGCCTTGGCCACCATCAGGGCAAACAAGGTCTAACCTACATATAACTGGAAGAGAGAAATGAAAATAATGAAACAACTGAATAGACTCCCAGTGCTGTAGTTTGGATGTTTGTAATTTCTGTTCCCAGATGCATTTATTTAGAGTCCAGTCACTGGGCAGAGGTTAGTCATGAAGGCAAAAGTCATATGAATGGGTTTAGGACCCTCAACTCTTCAGACCCCTGACCTCAGACCTCCATTCTTCAATCTGCTGTGAAGATGTAAATTTCTGTTATTCATACGCTAGTTTGTGGTATATTTTTTTTAGAGGTGCTCAGTGAAGGAGCAGGAATGTAGCTCCGTGGCGGGCAGATGCTGTACATGTGTGAGCCCTGGGTTTGATCCCAGCTCCACCGCACCAAATAGAAAGAGAGTTAAGGGACTGAGGGGCCTACCGGTACTACCATAAATATCAAAATGTCTAGCATAGAGTTTAATGGAAAAAGAATATGAGGACATTTTTTAAAAATATTTTTCCAGATTTGGCATGACAAAAGACCAAAATGTAGATATAGAAATCCCGAGCATAACCAGTAGAAATCTGTGTATATATATATACATATTTTATATATTTTATATATACATATGATGCATGCTCACTTGCACACTCGCACAAATATGCATGTATATACATACAGGCACACAGACACACACACACAAACTGCACGGTCATAGTTAAATAGGCCAGAGATAAAGAGAAAACTTCAAATGCACAGTTTTGTTTTTGTTTGGGGGCCACACCCATCAGTGCTTGGGATTACTCCTGGCTCTGCACTCGTAAATCACACCTGGAGTTGCTCGGGGTCCATATGGGACGGTCTGTCTGATAGCTCCATCACTCCTAGCCAGTCCTTGAATATGCCAGCACTAAGAATTTGGAACCTTGCTTTCTTTTCTTGGCCACACCTTTTTTTTTTTTTTTTTTTTTGGTCACACCTGGCAGTGCTCAGGAGTTACTCCTGGCTCTGCACTCAGGAATTACTCCTGGCGGTGCTCGGGGACCATATGGGATGCCGGGATCGAGCCCGGGTTGGCCGCATGCAAGGCAGACGCCCTACCCACTGGACTATTGCTCTGGCCCCGCCACACCTTCTATGGGGAGAGAATCCTGGCGGGCTCGCCTGCATTCCCTAGTCTCACCCCCTTGTCTTTCCTAGCCCACACTCTGCTCTGACCCACATCCTCTCTTGAATCTGGGCTATCGCACTTGCAATTTCTTCTACCAGGAAGACTCTTTCTCTACCCTTTGAGCTAATAAAATCTCACCGAGCACAGAGTGTCCCAAATAGGTTACTGTTTCTTTTCTAAACATCCCTGTCTCCCCTCAACTTGGATAAGTATCCCTCCTATCATTTATATATTATAACAATATTTAATATGTTTCTGATTATATTACAATTACTCTAAAAGCAGTAAATCTCTTCTTTATTGTGTAACTTCCTCCCTGGCCTAGAAAATATCAGGAATTCATTGTCTGCTAATTAAATGGAAACTTAATTATATCCGCTTGTCTCTGTTTCTATGCAGTACCTGAGGTGTTATTACAGTAACACCAAATGTGTTTTCCTGGTTTGGTAAATGAAGGCCTTTAGTACTCTCTGCTTCACTGTTACAACCAAAGTTTGTGTCCTGCACTAAACCAGCTATTCATGTGGTTCGTTTCATTTTTCTTTCACTTTTTCAGTCTGTCTTCTATAAAGTTGAACATCAGCAGACGTGGCTCTTAACCTGCTCAGATCTTCCAGAGTATTTTAGAGGACCATCATCTCTGGAGAGTACAAACAACCGTTAGAGCAGATGATATCTGGGATGATTCTTCGGTGTCTCTAACCCCTTCACCCTGAGCACTTAAATTAGCCATTGGATAAATATACCCATGTGCTTAATGTTATCTGTCTGTCAAGAAACTGCTGCTCGGGCCAGGGTTTACCCATGATTTCATTCTGAGTATCTTCCAGTAAAAGGTAGAAGTAATATTTTCCACCTGTGTTAGTTTTCTATTGCTTAATAACAAATTACCACAAATTTAGCAGATAAACAACACTAGTTCTTGCTCACAGTTTACTGTAGTCGGGAATCTGGGTGGGCTCATCTGGTTTCTCTGCCCACGGTCTAACAAGGCCAATATCAAGGTGTTGGTCAGACCGGGCTTGTATCTGAAGGCTCTTGGGACTAATCCACTTCTAAGCTCATTTAAATTGTTGGCAGAGTTGCGTTCCCTGCAGCTGTGGCTCTGAGGATCCTATTTACTCGCTGGCTTTCAGCCAGGGGCCACGCATTGATCCTAGAGAACCCGGAGCATTCCTTCTCACATGACTTCTCCATCTCCAGACCAATGTGCCATCAAACTCTTTAGTTCAGATCTCTCTGCACTTTCTTTTCCAGCTGGAAGAAGCTCTTGGGGGCAGGGGGCTGGGATTTGGGGGTGGTGCCCCCACCTTGCTCAGAGCCATATGCAGTAACAGAGACCCTCCGTGTTTGTAAAACCCATGTGATTAGCTTGCCCAGATTATCTTTCTTCGTCAAGAATGTAAAATAATGAAGTGGTGATGGCCATGTGTCCATTTTCATCCTGCCTACTGCCCTACTCCTCTCCTACAGAACATTTTACTTTTCTTTTGGGTTCACCCAATCGCTTGTGGACTTAAGAGGTAACCAGCCTTCTTCAGAATGCTAACCATGGTTGGGTGGTTTTGTGCTTACCCATCCTACCTTACACACCTGGCCTGTAGTCTTTATTCTTCAGTTAACTTGTAAGATCAAGAGATAAGAAAATCCTCCCGGACCAAATTGGTTGGGGTTTTTGCTTTGGTTTTTGGCCACATGCAGCGATGCTCGGGGCTTACTTCGGGCTCTATGCTCAGGGATCTCCCCTGGCAGGCTCAGAGGGCCATATGGGATTCCGGGATTGAACCAAGATTGGCTTTGTGCGAGGCAAATGCCCTAACCACTGTACTATCACTCTCGCCCTTCTCCCAAAACAAACCATAAGAGATTCTGTTCAATCAGAGGAGCAATGTGCAGCCAGCAGTTCATTGTTATTCTTCTTTTCTTATTTTTCTAAACTACATTTATTTATAATCTATCACAAAGACACATAGAATGAACAGAGAGCACATGTACTTTAGTGCTCTAGTGCAGTTCAAGTAAGGCAGAATTGTGCACATGCACGTGCTCACACACACACACACACACACACACACACACACACACACACACCTGAAAAACATGAAACAGATACTATAGGAAAATTAATAAAGAGTGCACTCTATTACTGAGTCACATCTCCAGCCCCAGTAAAGTTAATGTTTTAATCATTAGAGTTTTTTGAAGAAATTTATTCCATTTAGAGCACCTCATTGCCTGATTTTTTTTCAGGGGAATTGGAGGGTGTTCAGAGACAAAGAGTGATGAAAAAAGAAAAATGATGAAGAGGTTATGGGGATTGATTTTTCAGGTGAAGGTTATTATTCTTTTGTCTATCAAAGGATTAAATCCCGGGCCTCATACATGAGAAAAAGCATGTGTTTAGCTGTTCAGCCCAACATGTAAAGATTTTTAAAGACAGTTGAATAGTGACACTGAATTGCAGCTGAAGAGAGATGTAACTGCTGTCAAATGTCTGATAGCAGAAGGACTGTGTTTCGTTGGACTCTGAGTATGATGAAAGGAGAAATGAGAAAACAATCTTTTCTAACCTTCTTATAAGCAGTATTTTGACTGGAAGGGGTGAGGCCGTAAAGTTGAGAGTTGAATTCAATCCCAGCACCACTCCTTGCTTCCCGTGGAATTTCAGACAGTCCCTTTAATATCTTAAACCTTAATATGTAGAGTAGGAACCGTACAGCCCTCTTCATGGGGCTGTTGTGAAGATTAAATGAAAAGATATAAGTAAACAGCCAGCTTTCATGCCTGGCCCATTCTGCAGGATGAACAGAACAGTAGCTATCATTGGTATTACCATTATTTTTGTCATTATTTTGTATGTATTGTGAAGCAATAAGTTTTTAATTGAATGAATCTCATGTATAAAGACGTGAGGTGGGGGTAGGAAAGGAATACTTATTTGAGTGAGAACACGATCTTGAAGAGCAAGCAAAGAGATAGACAAGCTAATGAGATCTGTATTACGGATGTTGATGGTTTGTTCTCTCTGCAGCATGGATCTGATTTACTGAGGTCACCAAAGTCGAGAAATCAGTCTAACCTCTACCATTGATTTAACCACCCCCCCCCCACACACACAGACTTAATTTAGGCACTTAGCTCATAAAGTTGTTCATGGTGATTTGTTGCGACTCAATATTCCAGCACCAACCCCACCACACTGTCACCTTCCCTCCACCGTTGTCTCCGTTTTCCCAACCATGCCTCAAGCCTGCCCCTAGAAGGCCCACAGTAATTTATTTTATATTGCTTTTTACCACTAAGTGACTGACAGAATGGTTAAAAAATATTTCCGCAGAAGAAAATTTGTGGAAGTTGTTTTATCTCGCCATAGGTACATTAAGTCCTTGTCTGAGGGTTTACTAAGCTGCTGTTGCAAATTAAGCCTCTGTGTTAATATTTTGGGTTTTTGTTTTTGTTTTTTCGCTTTTTTTTTGGGTCGCACCCAGCGATGCTCAGGGGTTACTCCTGGCTCTGTGCTCAGGAATTACTCCTGGCGGTACTCGGGAGACCATATGGGATGCCGGGGATCGAACCCGGGCCGGCACAGGCCGTCTGCGTGCAAGGCAAACGCCCTACCCGCTGGGCTATCTCTCCGGCCCCTGTGTTAATATTTTGGTTAGTTGAGATGACTTGGCTTCTGCATCACATTCCCATCCAATCTGCTATGCTACTTTTGGGATGTCACTGTTACAGAGTTTGGGGATGTTGTATGACTGCATATGTGGTCGCATGCTCCAGAAAGTCCAAAATATTCCTCTTCTTCCCCCCCTTTTCCTCTTCCCCTTTGTTCTCCCTCTTCTCTCCCTTCCATCTTCTCCCTTTCCCTTCCTCTCTCCTCCTTTCTTTCTTCTCTCTCCCTCTTTCTCTTTCTCTCCTTCTCTTACACATTGTGACTCACCATACATACATTTAGGGGTTATCATGTAAATCCCCTTGCCTACATTCAATGCTCAGTTCTAGTCTGGCATTACCATTTCCAACAATTAGTAGAACACTGGTATATATTTATATCCCACAGATGAATGCAGAGTCATTCTATATGTGTCTTTTTTCCTTCTGACTGATTTCATTAAGCATGATCTCCATGTCCATCCATTTGTAGGCAAATTTCATGACTTCATTTTTCCTGACAGCTGCTTAGTATTCCATTGTGTAGATGTACCAAAGTTTCTTCTGTTCTTGGGCACTCAGGTTGTTTCCAGATTCTGGCTATTGTGCTATAGTGCTGCTATGAACATAGAAGTGTAAATGGTGTTTCCAGTGTGTTTTTGATCTCACAGGGTATATTCCCAGGAGTGGTATTGCTGGGTCAAATGGGAGCTCAATATCTAGTTTTTGGAAGAATGTCCATATTGTTTTCCAAAAGGGCTGGACCAGTTGACATTCCCACTAACAATGGATGAGAGTTCCTTTCTCCCTGCATCCACACCAGCACTGGTTGTTCTTGCTCTTTTGGATGTGTGCCAGTCTCTGTGGTGTGAGACGATATCTCATTGTTGTTTTGATTTGCATCTCCCTGGTGAATAATGATGAAGAGCACTTTTCATATGCCTTTTGACCGAATTTCTTTGAGGAAATTTCTGTTCATTTCTTCTCCCCCATTTATTAATAGGGTTGGATTTTTTTTTTCTTGAAAAGTTCTACCAGGGCCTTATATATCTTTGATATTAACCCCTTATATGGGTATGAATACTCTTTCCCATTCTGTGGGATGTCTTTGTATCTTGGACACTATTTCTTTTGAGTTGCAGAAGCTTTTCAGTTTTATATAATCCCATTGTATATAATTCATATAATCCCATTTATATAATCCCATATGTTTATCTTTGCTTCCATTTGTTTTTGTCAGTGGTGTTTCATCTTTGAAGATGCCTTTAGCTTCAGTGTCTCTTCAGTAGAGAGTTTTGCCTATGTTTTCTTTGATGTATATTATAGATTGAGGTCTGATGTTGAGATCTTTTATAATAAGTTTTGTTTAAATGTAGCCATGTCTTATAAATACAACAAAGCAACATGTGATTGAAAGAAGAGAACCTGTGATTTTGAACTCTATGAATTTTAGAATCTCATCCCTGTCTTCACCACTTTCCACGTTAGCCACTGTCCTTTCACTTCCAGAGGATACGTGAAACTCTCAGTTCTAATAAGAGGCTTGTGAGTATAGGAGAAGTATGACTGAGAGGAAGAAACTTCCATTTCTTAGATTTAAGAGTTGTTAGACTTGACATTTTGCCTTTCCAAACCATAGTGTGTAGGCCTTAGCCGGGACAGTATTTACATTATAATATCTATTTTTGAAAAGAACTGGCATGGTTTATAGAGGAGAATGGAAAAGTACTTAGGTTGTTCCTGCAACCAGAGGCCCATAATCAGATTTTTATACTTTCCTTAGAGGTGCATATTACAATGGCTCACTGTAAGAAACAGTATTATTGTTCGTATTAAACATTCTTGAAGTAGCTTTTCCACATCTTTGACAGAGCTGTATTTTCTCCCAGGAAGCAGGTTTTACTTTTACGTAGTGGTCTTTTTATTATACTCCTTCATTCTTTTCAAACTGGTGAAACTGTAATGTTTAAAAATGAGGGGCCGGAGCGATAGCCCAGCGGGTAGGGCGTTTGCCTTGCATGCGGCCGGCCCATGCCAGTCTGGGTTCGATCCCGGCATCCCATATGGTCCCCCGAGCACCGCCAGGAGTGATTCCTGAGTGCAGAGCCAGGAGAAACCCCTGAGCATCGCCGGGTGTGACCCAAAAAGCAAAAAAAAAAAAAAAGAATAAAAATGGGCATAGGAAGAAAAAAATTGAATAAATATATTGATTACTAGTCCTATCAAACGTTCTGTCACTCTGTAAGTCAAAACAGGAAAATTCTGTCTTTAATGTAGATGTGAGTTTTTAATTGCTTGAATTGGTTCCCTCCTCCAACCCCTGTTTCTCTAGACCACTTCTCTTTATAGTCAAATTCACTGTAATCTCATCATGAAAGTGTTGATCTTTAGTAACCTTTGTTGAAGCATTGTGTTAATCCACATCCCTCACAGTAACAGACGGTTTGTATCAAATATATCATGCAACTTAGCTCAGCTCCATATGGAACTAATAAACCACGCAATAAGTGGCCTTGTATAGATGACTATCATTTAAAAGGGTGTGTGTTTGTGTGAGTATGTGTATATACATGCACTTGTGGGTGTGTGTGTGTGTGTGTGTTTACTGTCTACACTGAATTTCTCCTGATAGAATGAATCCTGAAGCCCACAGTCTTTCCTGACTTGGAAAAAAAGGTGCTTCAAGAATAAAAGCAGAATTGACTAATTTTTAAATTAGACCTCATAGCTCAATAAAAGGATGTTTACTGAGTACAAGAGCTGTGCATTTATTCCTCAGAAAGTTGGTCATATTTTATTAATATGCTGTCCAGAGCTGCAGATGATCTTCTGGAGTCAATGGAGCATCATTTATCAAGGTGTTGAACCATTAATTTCTTTTTTTTTAATATTTCACTATACCACCAAGAGATAAAATTACAAGATGTTCATGTTTGAGTTTTAGTCATACAGAGTTCCAGCCCCCATCCCTCCACCCATGCCCGTTTCCCACCACCAATGTCCACACTTCCCTCCCCCATCACCGAACCTGCCTCCAAGGCAGGTTCTTTATCTCCTCCTTTCTCTCTTTCTCCTCTCTCTCTCCCCCTCCAACTCACTTCCCTTTCTTACACATTGTGGATCATAATAAATACATTTAGAGGTTATCATGTGCATCTTTTTGACTATAGTCAAAGCACAGTTCTAGGATGGCATCATTTTCAATGATTATCAGCAAACAGTTCCCTACTCTGTCTTACCTAGCCTGTGACTCGCACACGTGTGGTATACCAGATTTTGAGATGAAACCCGCACGTCATGGGGATCGGGCTGTGTCCAGCTGGGAGTCCAGACTGAAGGATGACTGTGGTTGTGTTGCGTGAGGTTTTCTGACTTCCGGGAGCCTGGCAGGGGACAGGCCAAGGAGCAAAAAACCTGCCCCCCACTCCAAGACGCCCCATCAGTCTAGCACAAGGCGGGCAGGCAGAGTCTCCACCCTGCACCTAAATACCTGGTGTCTGGCCAAAATCCCCTGCACAGTTCTGTACCACTAATTTCAATGACAAGGGATCTCTCATTGTAATTGATCTGCCTGATTGGTGAAACTCCTAGTACATTCTCTAGTGTAGTGATTGGGGATGAAGCCGTTGGGGGGAAATGTATTTTTATACCAAACAGTGATGTGGGAGAGGGAAGCAAGCCGGAATTGCCAGAACTGTCATCTGCTATGGTCTAAACGTAGACTTCGTGCTGGTTGTCTTTCTCTTTGCTTGTTCCTGTAACTACAAAGCCAGATCTTCCCAGTTATTTTAGTATAGGAATTTCTTTGCCAGTTGACCAGAGTATTTGTTCATCTTTCCAAGAAACGTCTTTCCACTTCCCATCTAATTATCACCGGTGTGTAGTTTTCACCTGCCCGCCTACATTAGATGTGCACCAAAAATTTCATTTCTTTTTTTTTTTTTAAGTATTTTGTTATACCACCGTGAGATATACAAATAAAAAGATATACAATTAAAAAGTTCATATTTGGGTTTTGGTCGCACAGTGTTCCAGCACCCATCCCTCCACCAGTGCCCATCTCCCACCACCAACATCCCCGGTCCCTCCCCCACCCCCCAGCCCACCTCCATGGCAGGTTCTTTATTTCTTTCCCTTTCTCTCTCTTTCTCTTTTCCTTCCCTTCCAGACTATGGATTACAGAACATACATTAAAAGGTTGTCATGTGTATCCTTTTGCCTCTATTTAATACTCAGTTCTAGGTTGGCATTAGTACCCTCGACAATTATTAGCACACTGTTCCATTTTCTGTCAAAATTTTATTTATTGCATGGAGTTCTAAGCCAATCAGTAAGGCTGAAAGTCTAACTAATTGAAACCAAAATTCCACTTAAAAAATGCTTAGACTCTTTGGGTGGTGGTGCAATAGGAAGTTATTACAAAAGGTGTTTATTTCAGAGACTAATTTGAAGCAGTTAGACAGACCTAAAGCAATATTTTATTGCCTGGGTTTCTTGGCATCTGCCTTCCTCCCCCAGAAGCGCGAGCAGAAGGCACGGAACTGAGGGCAGTGTGTGGTGCTGATAGTAGTTGGGAGAGGGCAGGTTTTACTGAAACATGCAAGCAAGGTTGCAAGTTAGATCTCCCAGCTGCCCCTGGAGTTGCTTCCTCACATTCATTCATTCTTCAGTTGTTTAAAACCTTGTAGTAGAGTCTTCCTCTAGACAGGAAAGAGAGTCTGAACTCTTGAGCTTAGACCGTTAGGCCCGCAATGTGTTTTGTTGAATAATCTCTTAAAAATCAGGCCAGGCCAAGGACGCTTCAATTCTCTCTAAAACTCCCAGTTGGTCTCTGATAACAACTTTACAAGACAGCTATTGTTGGACCTATTTTATAGATTGGTTTGTAACTTGGCACAGCTTGCAACCAGGCATGGATTGGTTTGTAACTTGCTCAAGGTAACACGTGGTAAGAACAGGACTGTCATTCCAGAGGCGAGTAAATATTATTGAATGACTCTGGGACCTATAAGAACTGAGTAACTCTAGCTCTCTCCCACTGTTCTCCATCCTTGTCCCTTCCTTCTTGGCCTCTTATCTTCTCCTTCCTATTTTTGCTAATCCCTTATTAGGGAGTTAACTTTTACTTAAGAGCCAGAGAGATAGCACAGGGGTTGAGATACGAGCTAATGTGCCTTCCACCACTCAGCTTTGTGATTGTGTTGTCACCCTAGCCATATTTTTATATCATAATCAACATATGCAAAGTCCACTCATAATTTTTTGAGCAGTTAGGACCCAGTACAACTTTGACTGACTTCTAGAGATGGTCTATTTCAGTGCAAGTTTTGGGTGTTTTTTTTCTCTCTTTAGTGCAGGATGATCTCACAGTTGGTTGCCATGTTCATACACATGCGGTATGCCGGAGACAGCCCATCCGCCTTACCCCTGAGCCAGGCCCGTAAGCCACAAAATGGGAACTGCAGCTTGGCCCTGCCTCGTGCTCCACCACTTCCTACAATCACAGCATTACCCTGTTTTCTGTTTGTTGCTCTTGGTTTTGTGCCACATCCAGCAAACCTCGGGATACTCCTGGTGGTGCTTGGGGGCCCATAGGATATGCAGGGGTTTGAAGCCTGTTCGGTCCTCAGGCCAGGCAGATGCCTCACCTGCTGTACTGTCTCTCCAGCCCAAAGCAAAGAATTTAGAACTAAAAACATTTGAAAATGATTTCTCTTTTTAAGTAGGGGCGGGAGTTTCTGCACAGCAGCGCTGCTGAGCTGGACCTGTCACCAGGAATATGACTCTGTGAGTCACTCCACGTGACAGTGTAAATGAGTCTAGATACTGACATTTGTGTATGTTATTGCTGCCTCTGTCCCCTAGTGCCTGCTATCCAAAGCTTAAAAAAATGTGAACCATGTATTCAAGATTTTCCCTGATCTTTAAGCTCTTCTTGACTTCCTTGTTTGATTCTCATTCTAAAAGCCATTACCAGCAGATGCCTTGTTCTGGTAGGTGCTATGAGAACGTAACAGAGAAAATAAGGGTGAATAGTGAGAGTAGTAGAGTGTTTGGGGCTCTGCTTGGTACTCTTGGTCTACTCTATATAATCGACCTTATTTAAGTTTCGTGACTCGGCCAGGCCAATAATATCTTCATTTTATAAGTGAGGAAACTGAAACTCAGAAATGTAATTTATCCAAAGTCAAACAACTGGTCAGGAAGTGGCTGTGCTGGAGTTCAGCCCTTCTGCAGCTCGGGCCATTTCACAGGGCCAGGACGCCTCTCATTCCCTTCCCTGTGTGTTGATTTCATTTGCTAATTCACTCTTATTTATCAATATTTCCTCAATAGTTTAGGCTGCCACAGAGACCAAATTGGAAGGCAGTGTAGACAGGGATGTAGGAAGAGGAGTATGATGCCTTCTTATTATCCTGGAATAATCAGAGTGCTTCCTTCAGGAATTAGAACTGACGTTGCGCTTTGAGAATAGGATGTGACTCAATATAGGCTGTAGGCAGAGAGAGACTCTGCCAGAGTGCTAGGGACTTTGTAAAAGAAGATCTTTAGCCAATGTTAAATACACACATATTATTTATAATGCATGTAACATATATTAGCATGTTATTATTTATAATGCATGTAACACATAACATATATTAGTATATTAACATATACTTCATGATTTAAAAAATGAATGCATTCACATCTATCAGATCCCTAAAGAGATACTACTGGTGAATATTAAAATTGCAAAATCACAGGATTAATGAAAGAAGCAGGAGCAGGTGATAGAGTTGACAATCTCAGGAAATCACAAGGAAGTAAGTGAATTAACAGAATGGATGAAGCTAGAACCCAAGGCCTTCAAGAAGCAATGCAGTTCAGGACCTGGAATGAAACCCAAGGCCTCCAGGAAGTAATGCAGTTCAGGACCTGGAATGAAACCCAAGGCCTCCAGGAAGCAATGCAGTTCAAGGCCTGGAACTCCAGAAAGACTTAGGATTTTAGATGTACCAAATACTTTCATAGCGTATAGGATAAGGAATGGGTCTAAATGTAGGAGAATTTATTGAAAGATCTTGGAAAGAGAAAAGATAGCCAGTTTCCTCCTCTGCTCTCCCACCAACCCCTCATAGCTAAGCAATTACCCTACAGTGGGAAACTGGATGTTTAAGGGAAAAAATTTAACAAGGAGCTCTTATCTTCTTGGTATCCTTGGACACGTAAACCTTAATGAACACAGGGGGATTCTGTAAAAGTCCTCAGACCAACACAGCGACTCCCTGTCACTTTTTCCTACTTAACTCCCAGAATGGAATCATTATCTTGGTAGGCAGAAGATCAGGAGTCTCTTTGGAAAACCTGCCCCAGCAGTGAGAGCCCCACGCATGGACACGTCCCACACAAAGGGCGGGGTTTTCATGTCCAAATCCCGTAGTGGCAGTCCCTTCGTTAAAGCACTTCTAATTCACAGACTGACCAGCTTTATAAAGTCTCGTATGTAAATATAAACCAACAGCCAAAGATTAGTTGACACTAAAGGAAAGGCTTTGAGCCTTGAATACAACTGGCCCGGCACCACATGTGGTCCCCTAAGCACCGTCAGGGCCGAGCATAGAGTGAGGATTAAGCCCTGAGCACTGCCCCCAACTGAGAACATGCAGGAGGTCTGGGTGCAGTCCCTGAGCACCTCCAAGTGTATCCCCCCAACAGAGTCAGAAGTAACTCCAAACACAACTAGGGGTGTGTATGTGTGTGTGTGTGTGTGTGTGTGTGTGTGTGTAAAATAGGCATAATGTGTATGCCTATTATATATAGGCAGGGGACTTGTATGTGTGTATGATAGACCCAAAGAATGAGACCCAGAGCCTCACCCCTGCAAAGCAAGTATACTTCCGTTGAGCCCCATCCCCAGCCATGTGAATTTCTTTATTGATTCTGTATGTTCGAAATTAAAAGGGTCACGTTAAAGATGACTGGGGGCAGGGAGCTCTTGACCACACCTGACAGTGCTCAGGGATTGTACTCAGGCTTGTCTGGCGGGGCTCGAGGGGTGCCAGGGGTTGAACCTGGGTCAGCTGCATGCAAGGCAAATCCCCTACCCGCTATACTTTGGCCGCACATTAATTTGAAGTTGGTAGCCGTGGCTCTGTCGCTTATCAGCACTGTGGCAGTGGGCAGACACTTGCCTAACAAGATCCTGGTTTCTTCATTTGTAAAAAGGAGGTCAGAAAATAAGATTTCTCAGATGTCTTTTAGCTATAATATACTTATGTTCTCTGATAAAAAAATTGTACTATGAATCAAATAAAGAGTTAAGACCTGGGTGAAGGCTTAAAATTCCCATATTTTCCCATTTTGGTTGAAATCAGATTTGGAGTGAAATTTTCATCATGGCTTCTGAAAAGAATTCAACCCCACTTCCATTGTGGACCCTCGGGCAGGGAATTGGCTATATTCTGGCTCAGGGACACATGGCTGAGTGTTATTTCAGTATTTTTTTTAATATTTAATATTTTTCAGTATGAATCACAGGTGAAATTTCTGTGCCATGTGTAAACAATTTCACTTTTTTATTGAAACAGTGAACTCAGGAATGCTGTATTGGGCTATCAGCCATTTTGCTTCCATCAGTGTATGGGAAAATGCTTTTATATTAATACACACAATGATGTCATTTAATATAGGAGTAGACCTTATAATTCAGGGTCAGCAAATCTAGGAGGTGATTTTAGGTCACCAAACTAGCTTTGAAAAAAAGGACAGAACATTTATTTCCTTCCATCTTCTCAAGTGTGTTTTTATGAGTTTTCCTCTCGGATTTGGGGGTTAGATGGTAGAGGAACAAACACAGTTGTGAATAGGGTGTCTGGCGAATATCTTTTGCCATTGAAACATGCTGTCTGGAGAATTTCCTTCCCATCCAGGGCTTCAGTTTCCCCATCTGTAAAAAGAAACCCTTGGTTTAAGTGATGTGCAAGACACCTTGCAGCTCTAGCACCCTGGCGTGTCTTGCTGTTAGCAGTTGTACTTTACTTAGGTGTGTAATATGACCATTCAAGAGACCTGAGTAGATTTCAGCATTTTTCCTTTAAAAGCTCACTGCAGGGCCAGGGGGATAGTCCAAAGGGTTGAACACCTGCTTTGCGTGCGCGAGGGCTGGACCTCATCCCTGGCACCAGACACAGCCAGGAGTGACCAGGGAAACGTACACTGATTTGTGTGTGTGAGAGAGTGATTTTCTGGTTTTGGTTTGGGGGAGAGGGTGGAGTTTTTTTGTTCGGGATTTTTTTTTTGGGGGGGTCATACCCAGCAATGCTCAGGGGTTACTCCTGGTTCTGCACTCAGGAATTACTCCTGGCAGTGCTCAGGAACCATATGGGATGCCGGGATCGAATATGGGTTGGCTGCCTACAAGGCAAATGCCCTACCCGCTGTGCTATTGCTCTGGCCCCGGTTTGGTTTGGGTTGGCTTGGGGCCACACCCAGCTGTGCCAGAGCTTATTCCTGGCTTCATGCTCAGGAGTCACTCCTAAGTGCCCCGGAACTGTGTACCCAGAATTAAACAAGACTCAGTCCCATTCAAGGCATGCCCCCTAATTGCTATATCATCTCAAGTCTTCAATAGCACCCCAAAAGTGCGGCTGACGATGTTGATGTAGGCATCTTCCAAAGTTTTTTTTTAGTAATGAATCGTATTTCACAGGTATCTGCCAGAGTGGCTTTTAATTCTCTTTTTCCACCTTTGCAGTTAAGATATCAACATGGATTAGGCACTCCAGACTTGAGGCAAACCCTTCCCAATCTGAAAAACTTCATGGAGCACGGATTGATGGTCAGGTGGTGAGTACCTTTATCTCTAAGAACCAGAAACTGATGTTGGCGAAGATTCCAAGAAATGTCCTGCTTGACCCCTTGCTTCACACCTGCTGTCTGGCTTCTCTCACTCCGTCCAGATGGTTAATGAGGAGGGACAGCGGCGTTGCGTTGATAGGAACTCTGGTCTGGCTCAGGGGAGTGAAACCCCTGCAGGAAGGGGGCCTGGTCGGGAGGGGGATAGTGCACATTGGGGGCTGGCTGGGAAGGGAACCCTCGAGTGCCCGAGGCTGAGCTGCCTGAGTCTGATTCATTAAAGGGCAGAGGGGGCTGGAGAGACAGGACCAGGGTGACCTTCACACCTTGCCTGCATCCAACCCCATTCAGTGCCCAGCACCACACGGTCCCCCTGCGCTTTACCAGTCGCAGCCCTGAAGTACCCCAAGCCCTGTGAGGGCGACCTGGCTGACCCCGCACCCCATGACCTGAGCAGCACCGCCTTTACAGACACATTAAATCACCCGCCTGGTTAGCCGAGAATCACACTTGGGAGCCCCCCATTCCCCAAGAGAAGGGAGACGTGAAACCCCTAGACCTTTCTGAAGAACAAGTGGAGGATCTGATTACAGAAAGAGCATCAGGATTCATGACTGAGCAGTAACAGAAGACAGACTGGACAGGGTCACTCTGTCAGCACTGGGCTGGGGTGAGAAGACACGTCCTGGAATGTTGAATGTTGGAATATGTTTGGTCATGCTTGGCAGTGCTCAGGGCTTACTCCTGGCTCTGCACTCAGGAATCACTCCTGGGTGTGCCTGGGGGACCGTATGGGATGCTGGGGATTGAACTCAGGCCTGCTGCGTATAAGGCAAGCACCCTCCCCGCTGTGCTGTCGCTCCAGCCCTGGACTGTTTCTTATATTTGGTGTCAGTGCCTGTTGTACATAAAGACAAGCAGCTGCTTAAGAGTGCTTTGTCAAAGAGAGCCGAGGAGGCTGGAAGGCAACTGCACCAGGACACTCTGTCTCGATCCTAACACCTGCTGGTCCTCCGAGCCCCGGCTTAGGCCTAACCTCCGAGCACCACCAGGTTGTAGCCCACGTAAAAGTACTTTGTCGGGACAGACAAGACCCAATTGGAAAAGAGTGGAGAGGAAATGTCAAGGGCCCCAAACACATTAGATTATTTTGCTTGAATTAAATAATGGAACGCTCATGGTTCTGCCGAGTATGATTTTGTTGTTGTTTATTTGGTATTGTTTTGGGACCACACCAGCTATGCTCGGGATTACCCTATAACTCTCACTGAGGATACTGGGGGAATCACATGGGTGCTGGAGATTGAACCTGGGTCAAGCACATGCTAGACAAGCCCCCTGTGCCCCTGTACTAGCCCCTCTTGTGCATAGTAATTCCTGAAGTTGGAAACCTTGAGTGGAGCGGTAGCTACTAAACAAGCAAAGTGGAGCTTCAGTCATTAAAATTAGGCAGCTTGAAGCCAAGTAGTTTCTCGTAAAGGTCATTGGTTGCTGGTCTTGTGTCTTTCCTACCTGCTATGTGAGTGTAAAGGACTTTCCTCTCTGGACTTAATTTCTCCTCTGTAGTCCTTGCCCTAATCACCTAGTTCATGGTGAAACGGGTTAGACAGAAAAGCCACTATGGGAAAGAACAGAAAAGATTTGTTCGAATTTTCTTCTGTGCCTCAAGATTAGTCTGTATAAGAAGTGTCTGTATAATAATGTAGTCTGTATATAGTCTGTATATAGTCTCTATACTACTGTATATTAAGTGATGCCTATGATTGATCTGATTTTGGCTTTGTTTGGTTGGGGCGAGGCTGCTCAGGGGAGCACAGAGACCCCCACCCCAGCAAGTCCCAACCATCAGGACACAGTCCTGCCGGGACCACACCCCTGCGGAGTGCCGAGAGGCTGAACTCAGTGCTGGGGGACCGTGTGCTGGAGAACAAAGTGGGGTTGGCTGCATGAACCCCAGATCTCTGGGACTAGGCCAGGTGCCTCTGTGAGCAAATACACCGTTTCAAGAAGTCTGTTCATAACACCAAGATAATTGAAAGCGTGGTGTTGATCTGAAGCTGTATGTCATAAGGGACGAGGGGCAGGCACTGAGTTTTAGTGTAACAGAATAGTGGCCGGGAATAGCAGGGAGGGTCGGATGGCCTGATCCCCAGCACACATTCCCTCTCCCACACCCCCTGGTTTCCCTGAGCACCCCAGGAGTCGCACCTGGGCCCACAGCAGTGCTGGGGAGGCCCCCAATTTTTTTCTTCAATGTAAAATAAGAATAAGAAAGAGGAGCTTAGGGATAGGTCCGTGGCACATTCTTTCCTGGCAGGTGTGAGACCTCGACTTGGATCCCCAGCACTGCCCACACACGTAAAACAGTGGCAGCACGTCTGTTTCTGACTCTCAGGACCACAGCAAAGTGTGCAGCCCATGGCACACCCTGCAAAAGGTTCAGCCCTAGACGAGCTCTACTGTGATTGTTCAAGTTCCACCATCAAGTGTGCGTGAAATCTGGTCATCACAGCAACAGCAAAACATTGGGGGAAGATGATTATAATTTTTACAAAATGAATAGTATGTAGTCTACCAGATGCTTGCCTAGACTCGTCTCTAATGAGCTTCTGTGGTAGGCACCCTGGAGAGTTAACAAGAAGTCTAAGACTTGAGGTTCTCTAGCTCAGGCCTGTGATCTAAATGGAAATGGTCTATAATTCATGAAAGGTTTCATGACAGAGATGATGAATAGCCATGAATAACCTCATGCTTTTAGAGCAGCAACCCACAGTTCTACCTGATTAGGCACATCAGTGGACGAATCTTGCTCAGTTCAAGCAGCGCTCTCGTTTTCTATTTGATGAAGTGATCTTTCTTTATTTTCCTTTCTTTTTTTTGTTTGTTTGTTTTGGGGTCACACCCAGCAGTGCTCAAGGGTCATTCCTGGCTCTGCACTCAGGAATTACTCCTGAAGTGCTCTGGGGACTATGTGGGATGCTGGAGATCGAGCTCAGGTCAGCTGCATGTAAGGCAAATGCCCTACCCACTTTCTGTCATTCCAGTCCTGATAACAGTAGTTTTTTTTAGTAAACGAAATTGTTTCCTTGTGTTTTCATAACTAATACAGTGGAGTTGGCCATACCCAGTGTTGCTCAGGGCTTACTCCTGTCTCTCCGGCCTGTTTCTTTTAATGTTTTATTGTACAAGTGGAGCAGCAATGGACTGTATCTTTCTCTTTGACTTTAAGTCTGTCTCTGGGGCTGGAGCTATAGTACAGTGCGGAGGGCTTGCCTTGCACGTGCCCAATCTGGATTCGATCTCCAGTGTCCCATGTCGTCCCCGAGCACTGAGTGCAGAGCCAGGAGTAACCCCTGAGCATCGCTGGGTGTGACCCAAAAAAGCATAGATTAATTAATTAATTGATTAAGTTTCTCTGACTCTGTTGGAGCCAGAGAAGTAATGCAGAGGCAAGATAGTAAGTTACTCGCCTTGAATGAGGCAAACCCAAGTTCCATCACCACATGTCATCTCCTGTGGTGATCAAAAAAACAAAGGGGGAAAAGTAAGGAAAAACATGCTTTTATTCCCAATTCACTGGTCTGTTTTTCAAATTAGAAAATCTGTTTAAATCATGAAAATTCATGTTATAATTTAATTTAGAAAATGTTTATCAATGTTTAAAAATAATATTCTACTCAGTAGGGCCAGGAAGATACCCCAGATGCCTTGAGAACATGCCTGGCATGTGGGGACCCTGTTTGGTTTCCAGCCCCACGCTGGTCATCAGCACCTGAGGCTCTGATGCCTTCCATCTCTGTTGGACTCAGCCCCAAGCCCCCTAAACGCTACTTGGGAAGCCTCCAAAATACTAAATCTAATATTACATATGTCTATATTTGTTTTCTTTGACCTTAACAATATCGGTAAATACTACTCCATTTGCCAGGGTTGCTGGCGGGGCGAGGATGGGTGCAGTGATCCACACCTGGCAGTGCTTAGGAGCTACTCCTGGCTCTGCTCAGGGATCACTTCTGGTGCTGCTTGAGGGGGGTCTTTGGTGCAGGGGACTAGAACCATGGCCCACTGCCTTATATAGACGCCTCAGCATGAACATCTTAAAACTGCAGGAAATGGTGCTGGTCTGCTGGGTATAGCCCAAGAGCCAAGAAGGAAAAAGAATCACAATATTTCATGTTTATAGTACATCTACTGACCATTTCTTTCTTTGTGTTCTCTTTGAGCTACACCTGGCAGTGCTCAGGGCTTCCTCCTGGCAGGCTCAGGGGACCTCTGGGGTGCTAGGGATCAAACCCAGGTCAGCCACGCACAAGGCAAGCGCCCTACCTCTGTGCTACCTCTTTAGCCTTCTACTTTTAAGTTTTGGGGTCATGCCCAGCATTGCTCAGGGATTACTACTGGCTCTGCACTCAGGAATTAGTCCTGGCAGTACTTGGGGACCTATATGGGATGTTGGGGACTGATGGAAGGCAAACACTTTTCTGTACTCTCTCCAGCCCTGACCAGAGTTTTTAATGTTAAAACATCTTTGCCTGTAGAGTAAACCCTATTCCTCTATTAGACTCAGTTGCCAATATTTTTAGACTATCTACCCGTGAGATAAGATGGGCCTGTTTTTTGTTTCTCGTGTAATGACCCTTGTCTGATGTTGGTATCATTTCAGTGTCATAAAAATAAAGGTCTTTTATTTTTTTCTATTCTCCAGAACAGTTTGTAGAAGATCAGTTTATATTTTAAGATCTGATGGCATTCAGCAACAAAAGCCTAGTGTTTCATTGAGCAGCCAGGCCACTGTGGCTTTTAAGTACCCATTTACTCTTCCTGTCCATGCATCTGTTTATTACTTGTGTTCGATTTTCCAGTTCCTTGTTGACACCCTCCAGTCTGGCTCCAGTTCTATCAGCATCTGAAATTCTTCTTATCCCTTTCTTTCCCACTGAACTCCGTGTGACCCGAAGGTCTCCTTAGCTTGTTGCGGTGGCCTCTGTCCCTGCTGGCCTTCCGTCTCAGAACATGCTTGGGCTGTGGCTTTCACGTGCTGACCCCCCCCACCCCACCCCCCGCCTGGCCTCATGTCAGCTCCTCATTTTCACCTCATCTTCCTTTTCCTCCTTCCTCAGTCCTTGAATTTGGGGTTGTTGTCCTGATTCCGTCTTTTTTTTTTTTTTTTTTTTTTTGCTTTTTGGGTCACACCCGGCAATGCTCAGGGTTTACTCCTGGCTCTGCACTCAGGAATTACTCCTAGCGGTGCTCAGGGGACCATGTGGGATGCCGGGATCAAACCCGGTCGGCCGCTTGCAAGGCAAACGCCCTACCCGTTGTGCTATGGCTCCCGTCCCGATTCCATCTTGGTTCCTTCTCTTCTGCATATCACCTGTCCCCTCACTTCTGAAAGCTGCCTCCTTGTTGCTGACACCCGCGGTTGTATCTCCTCGGTTGTAGCTCCGCTCTGACAGCTGCGAGTTAGACAGCAGCCTAGACTGTCCCAGGGAGTAGAAGGGGCGCTCAGCCTTGAGCAACCGAGGACCGCCCCCGCCCCTAACTCCAGCAAACTGCACCTGAGACCGTGTCTCGCAAGGAATCCTTGATTCTCTTCTTCCTTCCCTGCCCCCAGCTCTGACAGAAGTCGACCCGTCAGCAACCCTGTTTTCCTACCTACAAAATACAGAACAAACCCAACCACTTCTTGCCATCGCCACCTCCACCTCTAGCCGTGTTCAAGCGCTGTCTGTTTTTCTAGACGCAGACATGAATCCAGTTCGTCTCCATGGTTTCACTCTTGCCCCACCTCTGTTTATTATCCACTGTAGTCAGGGTGATGTTTTTATTTTTAATTTTGCTATAGTGAGACCTGAGGGAAACTCTGGGGTAACAAAAAAGAGTTCAGCCCACCGCAGAGTGATAGTGCAGCAAGTGGGGGCTTGCCTTGTGCTCCACTGACCCAGGTTCGATCCCAGCATCACATATGGTCCCCCGAACCCACCAGGAGTGATCTCTTAAGTCCAGAGCCTGGAATAAGCCCTGCGCACTACCTGGTGTGGTGTCTCCCACCCTCCAAAAACGAGTTTGGTGCAGCAAGCTGCTGTCAGCCATATCGCGCGCTCTGCTACTCAGCAGGTCTGCATGAGATTCTAGTTCTATCAGCATCTGAAATTCTTCTTATCCCTTTGCCTGCTGTTAAAAACCTGTGCATGCACCGGTGCCTGGTGCTCTACACCCCGAGAGCACTATGGGCACCACAGTCACCTCCAGCGAGCACTACAACCTGACAGTGCGGGCACCAGCACTGTGCGGTGCCTGTGAGCACCACAAGCAGGTGTGTGGACCCTGAGTACCGCAATAGCTTTGGGGGAGGCAGCTGCATCGCAGTAGTTCCCTGGCGTCAGGTGGCAGAATCAAATGCTCTCTGCCGTGCTCCGCCTGGCCCCGCCTCGCCTCGCGAGCCCTTTGTCCGCAAAGCTGCCCGCTCTCCTGTGGGTCACTACACTGGTCTCCTTGCCGCCAGCGGAGTTCTTCCGACCCCGATCATCACACTCAGTGTCCTCCTCCTTTCCCCCCACCAGCCTCACTCCGTCCCCCACGGAGGGAAGAGAGGCCCGAAAGCACCCTGTGTCCTTTGTTTATTGGCATGGACAAGCCCACCTTGGCTAAGTGCAAATTCATCTTAGGAGCAGAGGGAATCGGCTTTTGTGGCATCCGCGGTATAAACTGGGGTATAAGTTAGAACTTATAGAAAGGGGCTCTTTCCAAGAAAATAATAGAAAATTGCAAATACGAAACTAGAAAAGTCAGGGTTTTTTTTTGGAGTTTGTTTGGTTGTTTGCTTTTTTTTCTTTTTTTTTTTGGTTGGGGGTCACACCCAGCAGTATACAGGGCTTCCTCCTGGCTCTGTGCTCAGGAGTCACTTCTGGTGGGCTCGGTGGATATGTGGGAGCGACAGGTCGGCTGCTTCCCCAACCCACTGTACTGTCATTCCAGCGAAGTAAAAAAGTCAATGTTTGCCTTGAAAAAAAATCAGCAGATGGCGAGAACTTGAGCAACTTGAGACATTTTAATCTAGGTGAATGGCGGAATATTTTGTTCTCTGGCTTCCCTCTTACCAGACTGCCTGTGGTGTTCTCTGCCCACTACTGTAGTAGGCGAGGCCCCCGGTTCTCAGTACAGAGAAGTGAAACGAGTGTCCAGGCATGCGCAACCCCATGAATCTGCAGCAGTGAAACTAGAGCCTGTGTCTCGTGTCACCAATGGCAACAACTCTCTAAGTCTCAAACTCATGGTGTTGGACCCTCTGTGCTGGCCGAGCCACACATGAGCCTGGACCAAACAGCAGTGATTTCACTGCCCGGTGCACAAGTGAAAAATGGAGACTCGGGTCAAAACAGATGACCGCAAAACAAATGCGGAGTGATTCTCAGTCAGGACCGCCGCTGGAAGCCGGGCTGGAAGTACAAATCTAAACAAAGCTGGAACAAGCACTTTTAGCCTCAGAGGAAATCTGAGAGTTTCCGAGAGCGGCCACAATTGAGTTACCTCCAGGCCTGTGCTCCTTGGGGCAGAGGGTAAAAAACGGGAACTCCTGAGGGAGTCTCTGACCTCTCTTGTGAAAGAAAACACTGGCCTTTGCCTTGTGATCCTTACCATTCTCAGATTGGTCCCTGTGGAAGCTGAGTGCTGCCTGTTCTTTGGTCTCGAGGACGCAGACCTCTGGGGATCTGTGCACGGATGAGTTCCTACGGCTGGCCTGCTTCAGGCAGAGACCACAGCTTGGTCTCTTTAAAATAAGAGACAGTGTGTACCGAGTAATTGCACAGCGGGGAGGGTGTTTGCCTTGAACACAGCTGACCTGAGTTCGATCCCGGTATCCCATATGGACCCTGAGTACCACCAGGAGTAATTCCTGAGTGCAGAGCCAGGGGTAACCCTGAGCATTGCCGGGTGTGGCTCAGAAAACAAATTTTTTAACATGCATGTGATTCAAAGTCCTCTAATGAAGTAACTTCTTTCACTTTACAGGATTTTTTTTATTTTTGGGCCTCACCAGTGATGCTCAGGGATTCCTCCTGACTCTATACTCAGGAATTACTCCTGGCGGTGCTCGGGGGACCATATGGGATGCCAGGGATCGAACCCAGGTTGGCGCGTGCAAGGCAAATGCCCTCCCCTGCTGTGCTATCGCTCCGGCCCCACTTTACAGGATTCTTATCTAATGGTGAAGATGGTGACCTGGTTAATGCTGGAACAACCCTCTTCCTAGGAACAGCCCCACGGTCTTAGTCCTCTACACTCCTCAAAAGAAATCCCGTTTTCTCACCCCATGACTCTGTCATAACTGCCAAGTAGAACAGTTTTGAAAGGCCCAATTTCAGTCGAGGTTAAGCCCCTGAAACATCCTTTTTTCTTTCCTCCTTTACCACCCTCTCTCTAGGATTCCCATGGCGGCACCCATGGGCAGCTGGGAGCCTCTGCTGAGTTATGAGCAGAGAGGGATGTACACACCAGCCGCTGCCTGATGGCTGCCAAGAAGCTGATAAGTTCCCAGCTGAGCCAAGGTGGTTCTGTGCGCGGCTGCTGCGGGTCCTGGGGTAGAGACTCAGTATGTCCCTCCACTGCTCTCTCCCCATCAAACAGACCCCCAGACTAGCACACACACGGCTCATCTCTGGCGAATTCCCGCCACTGGGACTGGCTCCCTTGGCTCCACCCTGTCCAGATGTTGCTCACGTGATGCCTCGTTCAGCCACTCCTCAGGCTCAGCCGGACTTGCTCACATCTCCTCTCCCCCAAGTCTGACCCACTTGGCAGTGTGGGGCCACTTGAGGGTGGGTCCCGTCTCTTCCCCTTCCTGTGACCCCTGCCTGGCATTAGTGCATCAGATACTTGGAAAGTAAGGAACGTGTGAGTGAACGGATGAGGCATCCATCCTGTTTTCGGTGGGAGATTTGCTCCGTGAACTTGCATTCAAGAAGCTGATAGGCTCAATAGAGTTAGTGGCCTAAAAGCAAATAATATAGAAAAGAAAATATAAAGAGCTATTTTTAAAGGCATTGCAGAATCATCTAGAACAACTAGTGGGAAGAGTTTTCTTCCTGGTTTTTTCTTCCTATACTGAGCCCGTGGCCTGGCAAGGACCTAGAGGGAAGAAAGGTTGTGGGCGGGACAGGGAAGGTCCCGGAAACAGGTCCCCAGTTGCACAGAGCATGGAAAGACTCTGGGTTTGGGGCCTGGGAAGATTGTTCAGTAGTTGGGAGCATATGCCTTACCGTGCACAGGTACTGAGTTAGATCCCCCCAGTACCGCTAGGGTGGCCCAGGTGTCCCCCCTTATAGCGGTACTGGGCCCAAGCACTGAGACGTCCATCCCAGTGGACTGAGCATTGCCCAGGGCTCTCCTCCTGCAGATGACTTCAGGTGCTCGGGGGACCATATGGGATGCCAGGGACATGTCCCCTTTGTCACTTATCTGTGACTTTGGCAAATTTTAATATCTTAACTGGTGGCTATTATTACACGCATATAAGGGGTAAATGAACCATAGTCACTGTTCTTGTTTCAAAAAAATTCCTTCTTTTATTGTAGGTATTTGGTTTTTTTCTTAAATGTCTATACTCAGAGACCTATATTCAAGGGCCAGGAAGAGAGCCCAAAGGGCTGGGGCACGTGTCTTTCATGCAAAGCCCCAGGGTCGATTCCTGGTAACACATAATTCCTCCTTGCACTACCAGGTCCATAAAAAACAAAAAAGCAAAAGAATAAAAGAATCTGTTCACATCACCTTGGAAGATGGGCACTAACAATTCATTCTTTTTTGTTTGCTTGTTTTTATTTTATTTACACCCATCGATGCTCTGGGCTTACTCCTGGCTCTGTATTCAGGAATTACTCCTGGCAGTGCTCGGGGACTGTGTAGGATGCCAGGGATGGAACCAAGGTCAATCTCATGCGAGGCAAATTCGATCATTGTGACTCACAGTCTCCCTTTTCCCTTGTCCCTCCGCCCCCATATCTGGATCCTTGAGAAAGTGTCCCTCCAGTCTGTTTGCCTGCCTACTCCTTGAGGGTCCATGTCTTCTTCAGAAGCTCTCACCTGGACTTAAGACATGTAAAAAAGAAAAGGCTTGTAAAACCTGCAATAAGCTTGCAATAAACTTTTGAGGAAACGGCCAATGATGATGACCACCATTTTACCAGTCAGAAAACTGAGACTTAGATGTGAAATGACTTGTCAGGGTAAGAATTAGTGGTGGAACAGGGACTAGAAATCTAGATTATGCGATTCCTATTCCCGTGTGCTTTTCACTGTTCCCAGCCCCATGTTCCTTTGACCAGTAAGCTCCGTTAATGGGGTTCTCTCCAGGGGATTGGGGCCTCTCCCAGATTTGACTTTGCCCGGCTGTGCTGGCATGGTGGTGTTTGGGTCGGTGAGACCATGCTGCTCAGCGTCACCAGAGCCGCAGCCAACAATGCTGGGATGGGGGCGATTTATGTGATACCGGGGGGTCAAACCCAGAGCCTTAAGCACACAAGGGATATTTTCACACCTTTTGGGCTCTCTCCCAGACCTAGTTGTGGTCATGTTTTTGCTTCTTGGTCCTTCCCAGCCCTCCTAACACTCTGCTGCTTAATTTTTTAGCAGTTACTGCCTTCCACAGGATATCTCCCAGTTATCTCCAGTGTCCCAGAAAACTATGCCATAAAATCTAGGCAGCGCTTCCAGTGAAGAGATTCTTTGTTGTTTATCCTACCCCAATATACTTCCGATGCAGGAAGCTGGGAAGCACTTTGCAAAGAATTTCTTCACTTTGTGAAGAATTTAAGCATTTAAGTACAGAAGAAACAATATTATATGTTTCAGCTTTGCTGGTTGATAAATAATAATAAATAAGAAGGCACAAGGGTTGACCTGAAACATGAATGCACCGTGTGAAACCAGAGCGTAGTGTTTGTCGGCCTTGAATTCCATGTTCTTTTCTTCTCAGGAGGCAGTATGGAAGCATTTCCAAGCCATCTGTTCTGCTCCATTCATGAACCTTGTTGTTTTCAATTACATTATCTTTCTAACTAAACCTTACACTACCGAGCAGCCTCACTCAGGGCCTTGCTGCGAAAGGAGCACTGGGTTTGGGAGTCGGAGCGTTCGGGCGCCCGCATCAGCACGGGCATTTAATTTTCATCATTTCTGGAGTGTATTTAGGGGCGGAGCTAACAGCACAAGGACTCTTCATGTGGTCTGTTCCAGTGGTGTATACATGAGGAGGATTTTTATAGTTATTATTATCTGTGTATTTAACAATTCATTACCTCCTCTACACATAGCACTGTTCAAGAGACGAAAGAAGATGCAAAAGTGCAAGATTTGCCCAGCCTTTACTTAGCTGACAGTTGTTTACTTTATATCTAACCGAGTAGATAAGACAAATTAAATATTTTGAAGGCCATGACTGGCAGGAACTCTTTCTCTATTGGCTTGTGTTGTCATGTGGGGTCAAGAGCCGGAGACTTGGGGCTGGGAAATGGCCTTTTCCTGAGGGGCTGCAGTCTTCGCCCGACATGCCGGCTGGCTGTGTTAGGCTGGGATGCTGTTTACACACTCCGGTCGCCATGTGTTATCTTCCTGGTACTGGAGTGTTGAGACCACCCTGGGCTGGTCTGTAGCTTTCTGAGATTCCTCTTCAGCTTCCTCCTGGTGTGCGGTCAGAATCTCTAGCTTGGGCTTCTGCTAACCTATATTCTACCTAACCTTTTCTTCATTTCTGGAAATAAAACCAAGCTCAACAGGTCTTAGAAACAGAGGGAGGGAACAGGCCCCTGGGATAGAGCAGTGGTCGATGCCTGCCTTACAGGCAAAAGGCCTCAGATTTGGTCTCTAGCCTTACCACCCTAAGCCCCCTACCCTGGTGTCACTTCCTGTGGGATCCCCAATGCTACAACCAAAACATGGCATCTTCCACCCACCACAACCGAGTGGAGGAACTCCACAACCAAAGGGTGCTACATCCAGTCGTGGGAAATGGGAATTTTTTTTTCCTTTTTTGGGTCACATCTGGCAATGCTCAGGGATTATTCCTGGCTCTGCACTCAGGAATTACTCCTGGCAGTACTTGGAGGGACCATATGGGATGCCGGGAATCGAACCCGGTTCGGCCGCCTGCAAGGCAAATGCCCTACCCGCTGGACTATCACTCTGGCACGGAAACGGGAATTTTTAATGAATAAACCAAGAAGAAGAAGAAGGAAAAAGACCTGCAAATGTTGGCACATTTTAAGAAAATGCAGTTTGGGGTTTGTTTGTTTCCTGACAAGCCAAGAACAATGAAATCTAGAACAAATGAACTGATCCACTTTCTCTAAAGCCAGAGGGTAGCAGTAGGATAAACCCTTTTCCTTTGTAAATAACGCAGTAGTCCAGTTTAGAAACACACCTTTTTAAGAGCAAATTTGTCCTCTTTTTTCCCCATCATGCACAAGCTGAATCACAACTACCTTCTGCCAAGTGACCCCGGAAGGACATTAGAAAAAAAGAGGTGCTAGCTGATGTTGATTTTTTATATTTAGATCAAATGACAGTCCTTGCTGTCTCAAGAGAACTACTTCCGCTCATGGGGAGGGCCAGGTAGGCCAGCTCTCAGAGCACTTCTCGTAGGGTGGCGTCTTGAGCATGGGAAAGGCTTGGTAAAAGGAGGGATGGGTGCTGGAACACTGTATGGCTGAAACTCAATCACCAACAGCTTTGTGATTGTATAACTTACAATGGTATACTCAGATTTAAAAATAATAATTAGAAAGTACAAATAAATGTTAGTACATAAGTGAGTGAGAAAGTTCCATGGCAGTAATTTAAGATAGATCAGAGATGGATCTTGGCGTTGCCGGTTGCTGCTGGGCAGGCACACACAAGGCTTATGGGTATCTGGGGGTTTTAAAAAGACTGTGGGGACCAGGCCTCTTCCATAACTCATTCCAGAGTTTAAACACACTTGCATCAGGAAATTCTTCCCTGTGTTTAACTTACAGGCCTGCTCATGGCTTCACACCATTTCCGGTTGTTTTTCCCCATCTCCCACAGAGATGTGAGCCACTGGCCTCTGGGCACTCACCCTGCATCAGTGGCCAGAAGTCACCTGGGTTTCCCGTCAGCTTCTCCTGCCTCCAGCAGCCAGGCCCGTCGCCCAAATGAAGCTCTTTATTTTTTTTTAATTTTTTATTATACCACCGTGAAACATACAATTACAAAGGTGTTCATAATTGGTTCTTGATAATACAGTATACCAGCACCCATCCCTCCACCAGTGCCCCATTTCTACCACCAATGTACCCCACCCCCTCCCACCCACCCCCATGCTGCCTTAATAGCAGGTACCCCAGTTTCCTCTCTTTCTGTCTCTGTCTCTCTCTGTCTCTGCATCTCTCTCCCTCTTCTTTTACACATTGTGGCTAGCCCTGCAGATATTTAGAGTTTATCACTTAAGTCTCTTTGTGTATATTCAATGGTGAGTTTTAATCTGCCATTACCATTTCCCACATTTAGTAAAACACTGGTATCTATTTATGTCGTATTAATGAATGCAGTCATTCTATATCTGTCCTTTTCCTTCTGACTAATTTCACTCAGCATGATAGTCTCCATGTCCATCCATTTGCAGGTAAATTTCATAATTTCATCTTTTCTGACAGCCGCATAGTATTCCATAGTGTAGATGAACCACAGTTTCTTTAGCCAGTCCTCTGTTCTCGGGCATTTAGGTTGTTTCCAGATTCTAGCTATAGTGAATAGTGAAGAGATGAATAAAGAAGTACAGATAGTGTTTCTGCTATGTGAAGCTCTTTATTAATTTGTTTTTAATTTGGCTCAGATCAACTGGTTTGGTTTTGGTTTTTTGTTTTGTTTCCGGTGCCTCCCGGCCCTACAGCAGCTACATTGACAGTTTTTCCGCCTTTCCATTGTTTCTGCTGTTGGGTGTCTGGGGGGTTGCATACTTTGGGGTGGCTCCTGCCCGAGTCCACTCACTAGCAGCTAGGGGCCGGCGCAGCAGTCTGCTGAGGTCACTCTGCTGTGGAGTAACACGAGGGACCACACTCATGGCCTCACACCTGCCTTGCTCTGCCACCACCTGCACCCAAGAAGTCGGTATTTTTCAGGTGTGATTCTGTAGCACCTGAGAAGTATGAGCAGAGACACAGGATTTTTTTTTTCTCTTTGGGCTGCACCCAACAATGCTCAGGGTTACTCCTGGCTCTATACTCAGGAATTACTCCTGACAGTGCTTGGGGGACCCTAGGGGAAGCCGGGAGTGAAGCCGAGTCGGCCACGTGCAAGGCAAATGCCCTCCCTGCTGGACTATCACTCTGGACACATTCTTCAAAATTTATAGCACGCTCTTGACCCTCCAAGATAGGGTCTTTGCCGATCAAAAGCTAACAGGGGTTTGCAGCATTAGAAATGGCCACTAGCTTCTTCAGCCTGACCACTGATTTATGTTTCATTTACATATAGTTCCCTGTGTTTCAGCTTAGCTGAAAGTTCTTTGTTAGTAGATAGCAATAAATATTATTATAATTAATATCAAATAGCCCTTAATGCGGAGGGGCGCTTTCCTGACACACTTTGACTGTGTTATTAGCTCCCCGAGATGAGTCAGGATTCATCATCTTCTCTCATCTTTCAACTGAGGAAACCAAGGCACCGAGAGGCTTAAGTAAGTAAAAGATAATAGAGCCACCAAGCAGAATCACTCAGATTCGAGCCCAGGCAAAATGGTTTTAGGGTCCATTAAGTTAATGGGGTTTGTTTTGTTTTGCTTTGTTCTTGCTTTTTGGGTTACACCCAGTGATACTCAGGCTTACTCCTGGCTCTGCACTCAGGAATTACTCCTGGTGGTGCTCAGGGGGACCATATGGGATGCAAGTGCCCTCCCCTGTGCTATTGCTCCAGCCTCCTAAGTTATTTTTAATTTTATTATAATACTTTGAGATATATAATTATAAAGATGTTCTTGATTGGGTTTTAGTCATACAGTGTTTCAGCACCCAACCCTCCACCAGTGCCCATTTCCAAACACCAATGTCCCCAGATTCCTTTCCCCCTCCTCCAGCCTGCCTCTATGGCAGACACTTTTCCTCTTCTCTCTCTCTCTCTCTACATAGATAGATATAGATAGATATAACTATATCTCCCTTCTCTTAAACATTGTGGCTTGCCCTACAGACATTTAGGAAATATCACATAAATCCCTTTGTGTACATTCAATGCTGAGTTCTAGTCTGGCGTTACCATTTCCAACAATTAGTAGAATACTGGTATATATTTATATCCCACTAATGAATGCAGTCATTCTATATCTGTCCTTTTCTTCTGACTAATTTCACTCAGCATAATAATCTCCATGTCCATCCATTTGCAGGTATGGTACATCTACACAATGGAATACTATGCAACTGTCAGAAAAACCGAAGTCATGTAATTTTTTGGGGACTGAGAATGATCCATTTGACCCAAGGAATCATTTACTATCATGTGGTTCCATAAAAGAAATCCTATTATTATTATATTATTATTATAATTTTCCTCATTTCTTCCTAACTGCAGGTGCTCAGCCTATTTGCAGGCTGATCTACCTAATCACAAATGGCAGCACCTGCTGAGCCCTCCTTTCTCTCACTTTGCTCTTCACCCCTGGGTGATCTTATCTACAACCATCATTTTCATTATCGCTCACTCTGAAATTATGCACAGAAGTGAAGCTTCACCTTGAGCTCAGACTTCCACACATGTTGCCTCCTGGGTGTGTTTCCTCTCTGTGGTGCCTTTTTTTCCTGTTGTCTCTTCCGACCCAGCCACCATAAACCCTGTCAGTCCTTGTCTGCTTGTCCCTTTACTCTCTGGTTCGAGCCTCTGGCCTCTCACACTTGCTATAGTCAGTAACTGGAGTTGAAGTTCCCCGGCTTCCTCTCTCGGCCACCTCCTTTCTCTTCCCCAGCGTTAGCGAGACAGAACTTTCTAAGATGCAAAGCAGGGCAGTGGCCCAGTGGGCTGGTGCGTGCAAGCTTTGCATGCTAGAGGCCTGCACTGGTCCCCAGCATCACATGGTCCCCTGAGCACTGCTGGGCGTGACCTAAAAATAAAAGCAAAAGCACAGAAAAGCGGGCCAGAGAGAGCTCGGGAATGTGCCTGGCGTGCTAGAGGCCTGGGTGTGATTTCCTGACTCTGCTCAGAGCAAACCCTGAGCATAGAAGCAGAGTGGACCCTGAGTACTGCCAGATGTGACCCCAACCCACCTGCCCCCAAAAATGATATCAGTCAAAATCAATCTCTCTGTCTCTGTCTCCATCTCTCTCTCTCTCTCTCTCTCTCTCTCTCTCTCTCTCTCTCTCTCTCTCTCTCTCTATCTATCTATCTATCTCTCACACACACACACATACACACAAGTAACATTCGTGACCTGCGGTTTCCTCTATAGTCTAAATCCTATTTCCTCTCCAACTCATTCTTTTGCCATTATCGTCTTCTCTTTGTGACCTTTTGGACCCTCTCACTTGTTTTTTTCTTTCTCTTAACCCAGGGTCTTGGCAGGGTGCTGACCTTTTTGCTTACCTTACTAACCTGCTGAGGCCCCTGCTGAGTGTTCTCTCAGCCCTTCCAGTCTTTGCCTTTTGGGGGCCAGTTCTGTGATAAGCTTCCTTAGCCACGTCCTCTCTGAACTCTAAACCAGCTCTACCAAGCGGGAGCCGCTCTAAGTCCCTTTATCCCCAGAGTCTAGCACAGTGTCTGGTGTTCAAAGGCAGTAAAGTCCCTCGTCTTCTCGTATGTTCTTGGGCCTCCTAAGCTTGATAACGCATCCTTTGGGTACTTTGGTGGTCCAGAGCACTGGGAAGGAGAAGCTTCCCCAGTCTCTCTAGTTCATGCACTTCCGTGGGCTGCACCATCTCTAACAAGATGCGGAGTTTTCTCTCTGTTCTTGCAAAGCAGCAAGCAGCTAAACCCCACGATGTGGTCTGTGTCCGTTTATAGGGAGTGTGGCGTGCAGTTCGGCTTTAGCAGCGCCTTGCAGACCGTCACCGATTCCCTCACTGGTCTCAAGAGTCTAGAGATTCATTTATCTCTCTTTGCAGGCTGTTTGGAAATTCTGACCGCCTTCGCTGACCGAGGTTTTGATTTCCCTACTGAGTTCTGCCTGCAGCCGGCTTCTCTGAAGTCGCTGTTGCTCTGATTTCCCTGTCGAAGCATTGCTGCTTCCTTCCCCAGTTTCACCATAAACTCTTTATTAATCCCGCGGCTCCGTGCTGTGCAGACACTTAGGGGTCCCCAGGTGTCATCCCTGGCATCTCGTTGTGTCCACAGACATTTTACAGTCCTTGGAATGTTTGTTGCCTGCCCGACTTCAACACCGGCATCTGTCTGATGCCTTAAAGTGAAAGCTTGTGTGAGGTGCTTGACTTAAGTCCCCCAAGAGACTCAATCTCGCCTCCCTCCTCCCGGTGAGCTCAGCCTCCAGCCGCTGGCCTATGCTGGACCTCCCTTGGTGGCCAAGCCCTCACATAACAGCCTGGGGAGATAAATTCCTACAGCCCGCTTCGTTCTTGGTCTTAGGTCTGTCTTTTTTCGTAATTCTCCTTTCCACCAGTACTAGGTTTAAATAGAGCTGCGAGCTTGGGGCCGGAGAGATAGCTTGCCCTATTGAATCGGTGCAAGCCCTATCGCCTGCAGTCAGTGTGGACCCCTGCTGCCGGCTGGTTCCTCCACCCCCAAAGAAATGCTACCAGTGACCCTCTGCCCAGCATCGGACCAGGAACAGACCCTGGGGGTAGAGATAAGGCCCCCCATCCCCCTAAAAATAAAAAGGCCCTTGTTTATTTAAGACCTTTTTTTCCCCCTTTCTTTCGTTTATTGAATCTCTGAAACGTACAATTACAGAGTTGATCATGGTTGAGTTCCAGTCATACAGTGTCATACACCTGTCCCTTCACCTGTGTACATTTCCCACCATCAGCGTGCCCAAGTGTCCTCCCCTCAACCCCTCCACCCGTCTCTCTGGCAGGCACCTCTCTCTCTCTCTCTCTCTCTCTCTCTCTCTCTCTCTCTCTCTCTCTCTCCTCTCTCCCCCATCACTCTGTGTGTGTGTGTGTTTCTCTTTCTGACTCTTTCTCTCTCTCCTCTTCCTCTTTCCTTCTGGGCATTATGGTTTGCAATACAGTTACTGAGAGGTTATCATGTATTTCCCTTTCCCTCTTTTCAGCACTCGGTTCTTTTCCACAGTGATCATTTCCAGCAGTTAAGATCTTTTTTAAACTCTGTTTTTATTTGTTAGACCGTGACTGGCTCTCTTCCAAGCTGAGCCCAAGGGGGAAGGTCACCGCTGGTGGAGATTTTAGCCTGTGGTTTCAATTCAAGATCATGTATGTTTTTGTTTCTTATTTTTGATCACATCCAAGGCAAAGATGAAGTACACTCACCTGACCATGGCGAGTGACCACGGTCACTTGACATTGCTTGTGGCCAAGGGATGACATGCTTAGAGCCCCAGCCCCAGCTCTCCCCGGGAGAAATAAACAAGTTGTTAAATTTGCCTCCCCTAAAAGGAGGTTCTGTGCCTGTACGGGTCTGAGTGAGGGAAGGGAAAAGGATAAATCCCAACCTTTGCTGGCTTTTGAAAGTGGATAGTAGCCTAATTTATAGAGGTGGAATTCTTGTTTTTTTTCCTTTATAGCATAATTTCATAGTTGCCAAAAGGCGTAATTCTACCTCGGCTCGCCTTGGCAACCTGCTTTTGTCCCTGTGTGCAGCCCTGTCGTTGGTCTGCGTTATTTAGGCAGTAATCTTTAAGAAGGTGAGAAACTATTATTGCACAGTTGACATGATATTGGCACAGAGTAGAACCCAGAGCTTCAAACATTTCTGATGGCCATAAACCAACTAAAACACCTCCATGGAGAGGTCTCGCAGCCATGAGGTCATAGCCTGCTACAGGAGAGAAGGAAGAAGTCCAAATGTTGTTTAAAAGTTGAGTTTGTATTTGGGGTTTTTTGTTTCTTTTTAAGTATTCTTCTTCTGCTGCGTGTGGCTGTAGATGTCGGCCAGAAGCCAGACGATCAAGATTTAGCGTTTTGACCAGCTGCAGTCTAGTAATGTACCTCAGAGGAAACGTTCCAGAGGAGGGAAAGACACATATTTAAGGCAGTGAATTCTGCTCTTTTCTCATGCTTTATGGTGTGAGACCTGGCTGTAGACAGATAAAACACGCACATGAGTCTGAAAGAAAACAGGATAGAAAAATCTTTTAAACACACACAAAATGTCACCCTTGTATCCTAAGCTCTCTTCCTGACATTTCTCCCTTATCCTACTTTTCTCTTGCTGCACATTTGTATTATTTTGTAGCAGGGTATTTCTCTTCCTAATCAATGCTTATCATGCACAATAGCATTACAAGTCCTCGAAGTTAAAAAGCAACTGCCACCTAAGTGTACTATAGGCAAGAAGAGCGAGAAAACCGCCAAGCCCCGAGCCCAGAAATCCTCTTTCCTCCTTCAGATAGAAGCTGATCGTCGGTCGGTGCTTTGGCAGCAGAAGAGTCAGGGATTAGGTCAGAGGACATGAGTTCAGTCAGACTGAGCTGTTTGCCTCCCTGTCTTTACCTGTAAAGGAGGGACTGCTTCTAAAGCACAGAGGAGAGGATTGAAGCTGTTAACAGAACACTGACTCCACAGCACTTCATAACCATTAGTTGCTGTGATGTATTATTACTGATGTCTATTATCGCTATTATTACTAATTACCTTCTCATTGTGTTCATTGTCCTTATATATTTCATTTACTCTTTACTGCAGTAACTTGAGGTGAATGTCCCTGTTTTACAGAGGAAATGTAGGTGGCCGCCAGTCTCCCCTTCTTTAGAGGAGCAGGGAGGAGGCGGTGTTTGGTTTTTTTTTTTTTTTTTTTTGCTTTTTGGGTCACACCCAGCGGCGCTCAGGGGTTACTCCTGGCTCTGCACTCAGGAACTACTCCTGAGCGAGACCAAAGTCCTGTTCAGGGGGCTCTTCCTGGCTCTGTGCTCAGGAGTGACCCCTGGCGGTGCCCAGGGGTGCCAGGGATTTGAACCCAGTGCCAGGGATTTGAACCCAGGTTGCGGCTACCACACGTTGGGCAAGCTCTTCTGTACTCTTTCTCTGGTGGCCCTGTCTCTGGAACTTCGTAATATTATAAATGGAAAATGTGTAAATGACAACTCATTTTGGACCAGCGTTTTCTGTGCTTCATCTTCCAAACTCTTCTCTGTACAAGGAGGCTGTAGTTTTTCGGGCAATAAAGTCAACAGAAAAGGGCGGAGGAGGATAGTGAGGCATGTGTTGAGTTGAGTGAGTGGACCGTGACATCACCCCCTCCCAGCTTGTCCACGTGAGAAGGCATTTACATACCCTCGGAATGTTGGACATAGTTTTCTCATTTTGGTTGGAAAGAAATTCTCCCTGGAAAATAGAGAAAATCTTCCTTTTTTAAAAAAAAAATTCTCCCTAAAGTTGAATTTATACAGGGAGGGAAAAAAAACTGATGCGTTAGGGGCTTAGGGACAATTGGAATGTACCTTAAGGGATTCTGGGAGGGTTTTTGCAGGCCCCCATTTGGTAGATCATGTAAATAGAAGCAGTTTGAGCTCTTCTGTTTATTCAAAACCTCCCCAACCCATGTCTTTGGGAAATAAAAAAAATTTTTTTAACTGCAATGGTATTTTGTTTCAGTCTTTTGATGTAGCACTTTTCTTCCAAAACACTGCATGTGCCTTAAAATTCTTTGACTCCTTATGTCTTATTTTCTGGATGGGTGGGAAGAATTGTGTTTGTTACTGATGTAGTTGGTGTTTGTGGGGTGGGAGGCTGCACAGTGGCTGGGATGCTCAGGAGATTGCTCCTGGCTCTACTCACGAATCACTCCTGGAGGTGCTCCGGGGACCATATGGGATGCGGAATTGAGGTTGGGTTGCAGTGCGACCTGGGTTGGTCACATGTAAGACAAACACTCTCCCTGCTGTACTATCGCTCCGGCCCATTGTTACTCCTTTAAATAGTATGCTGTATTGAAGAAAATAATAGCAGGAAGGAGATCTAGAGTCTGGCATTCTACTGGCATGTTACTCAGTGCTCCTGACCAACGTGGAAACCTGTGAGCTTCAGTCACCTTTTCTGTAAAATGGGGATCATCCTTTGGGAATCCAAAGCCTCCGGAAGCTAATCACATAGTGAAAGCAACCATAGTTAGGACAACTACTGCTGGCACTGTTGGTGCCAGGCACTCTGCGTTATTTTATGTCATTCTTGCCACCGTCCTGTGGTCTTTTTACTAAGGAGAAAACAAGCACTGTCCATCGTCAGGTACCTGATAGGTTGTACCTTAAAAAGTTGTAGTTCAGGTTACAGGTACAAGAGGTATGTGGTGGCAGAGTGAGGAACAGACTCTGCACTGATGAACGTCCTGTTTCGGTGTCCATCCCTATCGTCACATGTATGTAAGCTCTCATGTGACAGGTAACTGCTTACAGTCAATAAACAACGAGAAGGAGGGGCCGAGCAATAGCACAGCAGGGAAGGCGTTTGCCTTGCATGCAGCCGACCCTGGTTCGATCCCGGCATCCCAGATGGTCCCCAAGCACCGCCAGGAGTAATTCCTGAGTGCAGAGCCAGGAGTAACCCCTGAGCATTGCCGGGTGTGACCCAAAAAGCAAAAAAGAAGAGAAGGAAAACAGTCGCCGTAATGGAAAAGTTCAGACAAGCCCAGATCCAGAGACACCACATTTAGGCCAGAAAGCCGCCTGCACCTCCGGAGCTCTCACCGCTCTCTTCTCCTGTCCCCGCAGTTGCTTGTGGCCCTGGGACATCCTCTTTGCTCGCAGCAGAAGGTTTGTGATGAAGTGACTTAGCAGGCCCCAATATGGTTTCATTACTCAGTAACCCGTGTGTGTTTTGCCAAACCGTGGCCTAGTAAATAAATCAATTTCTTTGAATTGCAGCATTAAACCCCAGAAGCTTTGTTCCAGACATGAGTCGGGCAGATGGCTGTTGTGGAGTGTGTGCTGTGAGCTAGAGGCCCGCCTGCTACAGCGCAGCCCCTGCACGCCCACGCATTGTGCCTGGGAGAAACTGTCCAGTGGTGGCCTTCTCCCAGCCTGGTTTCCTGCCATCCTATCAGCCGCTCCTTTAGTCTCAAGCTGTGGCCCACCTTTTATGCCATTTTCATCTGTTTCTCCTTGGAAGATCATGGGGGCCCTGGGGGCCATATGGGCCCTGTTGAGAATTGTTGCCTTAAGCCACTGTGGAACCTGGGCGGGAATGAGGGTTCAAGGAAAGGTACGTGTTCCACGTTGCACCCTCTTGTCCCCCAAAACACGACTTACTCTCTAAGAGTAAAACACTTTCACTGTATCACTGTCTTCCCATTGTTCATCGATTTGCTCGAGTGGGCACTAGTAACATCTCCATTAGTCCTGTCACAAGCAAGTGCAACCCAAGGGCATCTGCTTGCTCCAGGGACAGGAAGAGCCCGAAACCATCTTCAGGTCATGGAACTGAGGTCCGTAATTGTTACTAGTTTTTGGCATAACAAGTAAATAAAACACGGTAGCTTGCCAGGCTCTGCCGTGTAGGTGGTATAGTCTCAGTAGAAGGCTCTCAACCCGAGCATTTACTGATGAAACTTAAAGGGGGAAGATCAGGTTTTCTCTTGATTTGAGCTCTATTCTTCACAGTTAAATGGACTTATTTTACTTGATAAATAAACTGAACAGCCTTAAAAAATTTGTGTTTTAGTAGGTCCAGAAGCAGGAGGTTCTGACTCCAGCTTCCAACCAAATGTAACGATCAAGAAGTCAGAATGCAGTGAAGCGAGAAGCATCCCTGGAAACCTCTGGGGCTTTCTTTCTCTGGATTTTATTGATTTATTTACTTGCTTATTTATTCATTTATTTATTCGTTCATTCATCTGTTTGTTTACCTGTTTGTTTGTTTGTTTGCTCTTTGGGTCTGCATGCAGCAATGCCAGGTTAATCCTGGCTCCGCACTCAGGAATTACTGGGAATCACTCTTGGCGGGCTCTGGGGGCCCAATGGGAAGCCGGGAGTGAACCCAGGTTGGCCACATGCAAGGCAAATGCCTTCACAACTGTGCTATCACTCTGGTACCTCTTTTTCTTTTTCTAATTTTCTTTTTTATTTGCTGTTTTTACTCTTTCTAGGTGCATTTTTTCTTACAGTAATTTAGCTTTTACTCAAAAGTGTAATGAAGGATCCTTCAGGGAACCTGTTAAATAAGAAAATCAAAATTGCTTCCTAAAAACTTTATCATTGCATTGTGGTTTCTGTATAAATGCTTATAGCATTTGGTTATTAATAGTAAAATCCAGAATTCTAGAAAGGTCGTAATCTGGTAAAACAAGGGAATGATTAAGTAAATTATTATATTTTTTCTACTTAGCAGAGCAAGCGTGGCAATTGTTTATCAAGAAGTTTTGATAGCATCCTGCGTCAGGATATTAAATGTTTATATTCCACAAATACATAGATTTATTTGGGTTTTGTGGGGGTTAACTTGTTATTATTATTTCGTTTTGTTTTGTGGCTTTTGGGGTTTTTTGGCTGGTTGTGGTTTTTGATTATGGGGGTTGTTTATGGTGGAATTTTTGACTGAGGGTGTTTTGTTTTAGTTATTGTTTTTGTTTTTGGGGCCACACCTGTGATACTCAGGGATTAATTCTGGCTCTGCACTCAGAATAATTCCTGGCAGGCTCAGAGGACCATGTGGGATACCGGGGATCAGACCTGGTATGTTTGATCCATGTGCAAATGCCCTCCTCACTGAACTGTCACTCAGCATCGTGTGCAAATGCCCTCCTCGCTGAGCTGTCACTCAGCATCATGTGCAAATGCCCTCCTCGCTGTGCTGTCACTCAGCATCATGTGCTAATGCCCTCCTCGCTGAGCTGTCACTCAGCATCGTGTGCAAATGCCCTCCTCGCTGAGCTGTCACTCAGCATCGTGTGCAAATGCCCTCCTCGCTGAGCTGTCACTCAGCATCGTGTGCAATGCCCTCCTCGCTGAGCTGTCACTCAGCATCGTGTGCAAATGCCCTCCTCGCTGTGCTGTCACTCAGCATCGTATGTGCAAATGCCCTCCTCGCTGAACTGTCACTCAGCATCATGTGCAAATGCCCTCCTCGCTGTGCTGTCACTCAGCATCGTGTGCAAATGCCCTCCCTCGCTGTGCTGTCACTCAGCATCGTGTGCAAATGCCCTCCTCGCTGAGCTGTCACTCAGCATCATGGGCAAATGCCCTCCCTCGCTGTGCTGTCACTCAGCATCATGTGCAAATGCCCTCCTCGCTGTGCTGTCACTCAGCATCATGTGCAAATGCCCTCCTCGCTGTGCTGTCACTCAGCATCATGTGCAAATGCCCTCCTCGCTGTGCTGTCACTCAGCATCGTGTGCAAAATGCCCTCCCTCGCTGAGCTGTCACTCAGCATCGTGTGCAAATGCCCTCCTCGCTGTGCTGTCACTCAGCATCATGGGCAAATGCCCTCCTCGCTGTGCTGTCACTCAGCATCGTGTGCAAATGCCCTCCTCGCTGAGCTGTCACTCAGCATCGTGTGCAAATGCCCTCCTCGCTGAGCTGTCACTCAGCATCGTGTGCAAATGCCCTCCTCGCTGTGCTGTCACTCCAGCATCATGGGCAAATGCCCTCCTCGCTGTGCTGTCACTCAGCATCATGGGCAAATGCCCTCCTCGCTGTGCTGTCACTCAGCATCATGTGCAAATGCCCTCCTCGCTGTGCTGTCACTCAGCATCATGTGCAAATGCCCTCCTCGCTGTGCTGTCACTCAGCATCGTGTGCAAATGCCCTCCTCGCTGAGCTGTCACTCTGCATCGTGTGCAAATGCCCTCCTCGCTGTGCTGTCACTCAGCATCATGTGCAAATGCCCTCCTCGCTGTGCTGTCACTCAGCATCATGGGCAAATGCCCTCCTCGCTGTGCTGTCACTCAGCATCGTGTGCAAATGCCCTCCTCGCTGAACTGTCACTCAGCATCGTGTGCAAATGCCCTCCTCATGTGCTGTCACTCAGCATCGTGTGCAAATGCCCTCCTCGCTGTGCTGTCACTCAGCATCATGTGCAAATGCCCTCCTCGCTGTGCTGTCACTCAGCATCGTGTGCAAATGCCCTCCTCGCTGTGCTGTCACTCAGCATCGTGGGCAAATGCCCTCCTCGCTGAACTGTCACTCAGCATCGTGTGCTAATGCCCTCCTCACTGAACTGTCACTCAGCATCGTGTGCAAATGCCCTCCTCGCTGTGCTGTCACTCAGCATCGTGTGCAAATGCCCTCCTCGCTGTGCTGTCACTCAGCATCATGTGCAAATGCCCTCCTCGCTGTGCTGTCACTCAGCATCGTGTGCAAATGCCCTCCTCGCTGTGCTGTCACTCAGCATCGTGTGCAAATGCCCTCCTTGCTGAACTGTCACTCAGCATCGTGTGCAAATGCCCTCCTTGCTGAACTGTCACTCAGCATCATGTGCAAATGCCCTCCTCGCTAAACTGTCACTCAGCATCGTGGTGCAAATGCCCTCCTCGCTGTGCTGTCACTCAGCATCGTGTGCAAATGCCCTCCTCGCTGTGCTGTCACTCAGCATCGTGGGCAAATGCCCTCCTCGCTGAACTGTCACTCAGCATCCTGTGCAAATGCCCTCCTCGCTGTGCTGTCACTCAGCATCATGTGCAAATGCCCTCCTCGCTGTGCTGTCACTCAGCATCATGTGCAAATGCCCTCCTCGCTGAACTGTCACTCAGCATCGTGTGCAAATGCCCTCCTCGCTGAACTGTCACTCAGCATCATGTGCAAATGCCCTCCTCGCTGAGCTGTCACTCAGCATCGTGTGCAAATGCCCTCCTCGCTGTGCTGTCACTCAGCATCGTGTGCAAATGCCCTCCCTCGCTGTGCTGTCACTCAGCATCATGTGCAAATGCCCTTCTCGCTGTGCTGTCACTCAGCATCGTGGGCAAATGCCCTCCCTCGCTGTGCTGTCACTCAGCATCCCCCTATTTTTTTTTTTTTTTTGTTTTGGTTTTTTTTCACTAAACACTTGTACATAAAAACCAAAGTTCAAAAGGGAAAATATCCAAAGTTGATCACTTGACATCCTGTTATTCATCGATTTGCTTGAGTGGGCACCAGTAACATTTCCATTTGTCCCTGTCACGTGCCAGTGTAGCCCAATGGCATCTGCTTGCTTCTGGAATATGAAGAGCCTCAAACCGTTCACTCAGTGTCTTGACAAGGAAGTCTGACCATCTTGTAGGTGGGCGGCCTGTGATCTTTTGACATCCCGTGGGATCCAGTCAGTAATGGCTCTAGTCCATCGGTCGTCTCCAAATCCATTACATGTCCAACCCATCTGATTTTCAACGACTTGGCAAACAAGACAGCATCCCTGACTCTGGATCGTTGACGGAGGTCGGAACTCTGGATTCCTTCTCTCATTTGAGTGAGGCATGAAATTCCAAGCATATCTCTTTCGATTCCTCTTTGGGAGACCTTAATAGCATTCTCATCCTGCTTTCGTAGGGCCCAGGTTTCTGAGGTGTATGTTAATGCAGGGAGAACGGTGGAGTCGAAGAGATGTGCCCGAGCCAGAGGTTCTTTGTCTTTCTCTATTTCTTTGATGCTCTTGAAGGCATTCCATGCCGCTCTCTTCCTCCTGCGCAGCTCAATTTTAGGTCCTTCATCATGTTGAGTTCTTGACCTAGGTACATATAACTGCTGCATTCAGAGATGTTTGTTCCATTGAGAGTGAATGGAGCATCTGGAACTAGTTCGTTTTTCATGAACATAGTTTTGTTGAGATTCAGCTGGAGACCTATCTTTCCACATTCTCGGTCAAAGTCACCCAGCATTTGTGCCGCTTGGCTGATGTTTGGTGTTATTAGAATGATGTCATCAGAGAAGTGGAGGTGGTGTAGTTGGCGACTGTCTTTCTATTTTTCTTTCATTTATTTATTTATTTTGCTTTTTGGGGTCACACCTGGCAATGCTCAGAGGTTACTCCCTGGCTCTGCACTCAGGAATCACTCCTAGCAGTGCTCATGGGACCATATGAGATGCTGGGGATCGAACCCGGGTTGGAGCGCGTGCAAGGCAAACGCCCCTACCCGCTGTACTATCGTTCCAGCCTCGCCCGACTGTCTTTCTTCACTCCCATTTCTTCCTATTCTAATTGTTGCATGTAGTTCTCGGTAGTGCTGAAGAGTTTCGGTGAGATGGTATCACCCTGCCGAACCCCTCTTTTGACATCAGTGATCACTTCCTTGTTGAATGGTGAGATCCTGGTGGTGAATCCGTAATACAGCTCATGAAGGATCTTGATGTATTGGGTTTGAATGCCCTGTTTGCTAGGGCTTCGATGACCACTTCAGTCTCCACAGAATCAAAGGCTTTCTTTAAATCAATGAACGTGAGGCAGAGCAACATCTTGAACTCCCTACAAACCTCAGTGAGCTTGGTTACCATGTGGATATGGTCAATTGTGCTGAATCCTTTTCGGAAGCCAGCTTGCTCGCATGGTTGTCCTTCATCTAATGTTCTGCCAATCCTGTTCAGGATGACTCGGGTGAACAGTTTATAGATGATGGACAACAGGCAGATCGGGCAATAGTTGTCAATGTCGTGAATGTCTTCCTTCTTGAACAGTAGAACTGTCCTGCTGGTTTTCCAATGGGAGGGCTCCTTGCATTTAGACAGGTAGTGTGTGAAGAGCCTTTGTCAATCCAAAGTATTAGTAGTTATTTGCTAACTAATAGATTTGTGATTGTTTTTATTTTTCATATGGTTTTTGGAGTTGTTTGTTTGGGGGCCAGACCCAGCAATGCTCAGGGGGTTACTCCTAGCTCTGCACTCAGGAATGACTCCAGTTAGTGCTCAGGAACCATAGGGATGCCGGGATCAAACCCCTGTCCCCTATACTATTGTTCTGGCCCCACATACAGTTTATTTGCTCAGACTTCTGGGAGTATAAGTTAAATGATAATTAAAGTTGCATGTACATTTATATAAATTTTTAATAACCATTCAACACTTTAGCTGTTTTAGAACTTAGCTGTCTTAAAAACCTGGAACATGCTAAGGTTCTGGAAGTAATTAGTAATTAGTTCTGAGTAACCCAAACCCTTACTGTACTCCCTGTAAACAATATATTACGCCCTGGTCATCTAAGGCCCATCAGTCAAATCCTCCTTATTCTTACTTCACATACAGTTCCCAAGCATCAGATTTTCCCATGTGGGCAGTCGGACAGTGCAGGCTCTGGAGTCAGACCCCTGTGGGTCAGCTGCGAGTCCTGCCGTGATTCTACAGCACGCACCTCGCGGCTGCCCTCACTGATGCGCGAGAAGGGGGCGATGTCCCTGATGGAGTTGGGGCATGGCCATCTCACTGCTCTCTCGTTCTGTCGCAAAGTGGATGAGAGCTTTCCAGTGCTGCCCAGGCAGAGAGGGGCCATCAGACGCCTCTCCTCTGTCTCCTTAGCGCTGCCCATGGTGTCGTCTCCCCACTCTTCCTCAGCCCGTGTGTAAGCTGGGGGTGGCACACAGTGGCTTTCAGGCAAGAGAGAATAGCTGACCCAGCCCCTAGTCCCCTGGGGCCGTGTCCCGACAGTGCTCCCGACCCCCTAGTCCCTGTGGCCGTGTCCCGGACAGTGCTCCCGACCCCTAGTCCCCTGCGGACATGTCCCCCGACAGTGCTCCCCCACCCCCTAGTCCCCTGCGGCCGTGTCCCCAACAGTGCTCCCGACCCCCTAGTCCCTGCGGCCGTGTCCTCGACAGTGCTTCCGACCCCCTAGTCCCCTGGGGCCGTGTCCCCAACAGTGCTCCCGACCCCTAGTCCCCTGGGGCCGTGTCCCCAACAGTGCTCCCGACCCCTAGTCCCTGGGGCCGTGTCCCCAACAGTGCTCCCGACCCCCTAGTCCCTGCGGCCATGTCCCCAACAGTGCTCCTGACCCCCTAGTCCCCTGCGGCCGTGTCCCCAACAGTGCTCCCAACCCCTAGTCCCCTGCCAGCTGTGTCCCCGACAGTGCTCCCGACCCCCTAGTCCCTGGGGCCATGTCCCCGACAGTGCTCCCAACCCCCCTAGTCCCACGGCCGTGTCCCCGACAGTGCTCCCGACCCCCTAGTCCTTTACGGCCATGTCCCCGACAGTGCTCCCGACCCCCCCTAGTCCCGTGCGGCCGTGTCCCCGACAGTGCTCCCAGCCATTCTGCTGGTGCTTCCCGCTGCTGTGAGAAGTGATGGTGTGGGAAGTGCTGACGCTGTTGGCTTTGATTACCCCTGCAGGGTCGTTCTGAGAGGCCCCGTCAGCAAGTAGAGAGGTGAAAATACAAGGCTGGCAGAAATGCATGGCTTACCCAATTATCAGGAGTTTTGACAGCGTATTAACTGAAAGTCTGCATTAAGTCCAGCAGATCATGCTCTGTTTTGTTTCTCTTGAGAACTCAAAACAGTAATTTCCCAGCCTGCCCGCATGTCTCTGGATGCGCCCCTGGTGACCACCCGTCATTAGGAAATCTCTCCTGGCACCAACACGTTTAACCAAGCTGGGCACTCTAACAGCTCCTGGACGAGAAGCCTGGCATCACCTTTTCTCAAGAAGGAGAAGCCTGGCACAGGCGTCCGACTGGCACAGACTATCCATGGGGATAGTCCGGCATCAGAGAAATCCTGAGCCAAGAGTCAACAGGGACCTGTGACCTGTGACCTGTGGCTCTCTGTGGAGAGCTTGTGGCTGTGGGGCGGGAATAGGAACTCCAGGTGCCGCCTCTCTCCGCAGAGCCCTTCTCCCTGCTGTGACCCGTGTAATCGTGGCTGTCTTTTCAGTAATTCATGACTCTCCTTCTGCCAGACAGACAGCCCCTCAGAGGCAGGACCTGCTCGTCAAGGCCTGCCACTGAGAGCAGCCATTTGTTGGGTGGGTAAAGTTTCAAGTCTAGTCTCTATTTCTACCTGGTAGCTGTCCTGCCAGCCACTTCTCTGAGTGGTTTTTCTCACCCAAAGAACATGAGTCAAAGGGATTTTGTGTTGTGTGCCCCCAGCTCCCCCTCCCCCGCCACGCTCATATAGTTGTATTGAGGCTCATGGCTCTCATCCAGGCAGCATATCTAAGACTGATCTGTGCTCTAGGGGTGGTTTGGCTAACCCGATGTATTAAAGGGCCATCTTTTCTCTGTCCCCATTAACTGACTATTGTTTATTATCTCATATAAAGAGAAATGATGTACATGCCGCTTTTTTTAACAGGGTTTTTGTGAAGACCAAGTGAAATGCTACACACATTAGAGACTAATGTGCTTTGTATAACTAAATTATTATTGTGGACCCAAAGGTGTGCTTTCCTGTGAAATGGGGGAGGGAGGGAGAGAGAGAGAGAGAGAGAGAGAGAGAGAGAGAGAGAGAGAGAGAGAGAGAGAGAGATCTTCTCCATGAATTCCCTAAAGCAAGGTGATTAGCATTTTGATATTGGAAAAGCTGTTGATCATGAAATCACGAATCATTGCTGTAAGGTATTGTAGGCAAGTGATTTAAATTCTTTGCCAAATGAGGAATACCCACTTTATGAGTATAAACTAAGCACCAGACGGTTGGCAGCCCTGTGGACTTGATGCTGATTACAGCAGGGCCGGGTTGGTACCATCCAGGGCTGAGCACAGCCAGGAGCAGCCCCCAAGCAAAGGCCCAGTCACATTCCTTACATACTTTTTTAAAACTTTATTTAAACATGATGGTTTACAAAGTTGTTTATTGTACTCTTCTTCCAGACCTAGAGGCCCCCTTCTCGCATAGGACATGATTTTCTGTGTCCGTCCTACCCTGAGAACTGTCCGCCAGGTATATCTCAGTATGCCTTAGCATCCTTCTTAAAGAAGGATGTACAGTTGTTAGACGGTTTATTCCTGTCTCAGACCTTACTGTCTAAGCCAGGTATCGAATCACCCCTCTCTGGATGATAAAGCCCTAAGCTGATTGCTGAGGTTGACGGTAACCACCTGTTTTTCTCTCTCCCAGTGACAGGCATCACACCTCCAGCGCGATCCCTGTGCCAAAGAGACAAAGCTCCGCGTTTGGGGGGTGCAGACGTAGGCTTCTCTGGGGGTATCCCTTCACCCGACAAAGGACACCGCAAAAGGGCCAGCTCCGAGAATGAGAGACTCCAGTACAAAACCCCTCCTCCCAGTTACAACTCTGCCTTGGCCCAGCCGGCGCCCGCCGTCCCCTGGCGGGTGAATCAGAGAGGAAACATACGGGTCTCTCCTCCTCCTTAGATGCCTCCTTGGACTTCTCCAAAGAAAACCAGAAAAAGGGAGTGGATTTGGGTGACAGTGTGAACAGAGGCCACGTGAGTGCAGGGACCAGCCAAGAACCAGGAAGCACCCCTCTCTGAGCACTCAGCGACCATCAATGGCACACTCCTGCCCAGCGAGCAGGCTGGCCCCGCCGATGCCCACCAGCTCCAGGAGTGCCACCCCGTCTCGGAAGCTGAGCTCTGCTGTGCCGTGGAACAGGCGGAAGAAATCATCGGGCTGGAAGCCACGGGGTTCACGTCAGGCGACCAGCTGGAGGCCTTTAACTGCATCCCCGTGGACAGTGCTGTGGCGGTGGAGTGTGATGATCAGGTCCTGGGCGAGTTTGAAGAGTTCTCCCGCAGGATCTATGCACTGAATGAAAGCGTGTCCAGCTTCCGCCGCCACGCAGGAGTTCCGACAAGTGAGCAGAGCGCATCTACCCTGACAGTCGCTGCCTGAAAAGGAAGGCGTGAAGCCTCACAGGGCAGGAATATGACACAGGCTGAATATTCCGAGATATTCCTCGGAAAGAAACCAACTTTATGGGTCAGGGAGGGACTCGGGATCATTGTGTGTGAGCGGGCCAGACCAAGTGGGATTGGGCTTGCAAGATTTTGCTTTTTCAGGCCCGATGATTTATTTGAAGGCACAGGTGACGCTCAGGCCTGAATCACTTTCCAGATATCCATCTGCTTTTTTTTAATTGACATTTCTATGTTATATCAGAGGGAAGATGGTAATATATAAATAATATAATGAACTCAGTTTCTCAAAGCATTTGCCCTTACCATAAAGCTTTGAGCAAATTGAAAATTCAGAAAAAAAAAATGGTTTTCACCATTTATTGAGGGCTCTTTGGTCATCCGTTGGGTTGATGAATGAGAAGCACAAGGATCACCCGTATCCGCCCGCTGGGCCCTGCCCAGCTCCCATCACCCCAGCGCCTGGGCCACAGTGGCCCCATCCTGAAAACAGATCGCAAGAGTCACACACCTCCACCTTCCCTACTCAGCCATGGCCTTGAGGCGCCCGTAAATAAGATGAAAAACTTCTACTGCTGGGACTGGGGACCCCTGAAGGATCATGGCACAGGACACCCCGTCTCCTTGGGGACCTCAGTTTTTATTTGGCCTGAAGCTGTGCTCAGGGCACCTGCTTCCTGGCCCTGCGCTCCGGTGTGTAATCCGTGTTAATTTATTAAATTGGAGCTGGAAAGAAAGGCATTGTGTGTGTGGAGTCAGGCTGCAAAAGGCAGGGCCACTGAGGGCCGGGTTAAGGGACTAGATGTGGCTTAGAAACATACTGGCCTATGTGCAATTGCTTAAATATTAAATTATGTTTTTGAAGTCCAATTATCATTCCTGGAGCTCGGATTTTTATTTGCTGTTGCTTTATACTTTATATACCCAAGGACATCGCCTCAGGGTTGCAAGCTCTTTAAGGAAACTTTATCCATATAACCTGTATTGTATAGAAGAATAAAAATGGAGTTTATGTCACTCGGCCTGTTTTGGTTTTTTCCCTAGCCTTGGAATTCCTCTGGAATCTCCATTTCTCTCTAAAACGAGGGCTGTGTCTAAACTGGCGTTGCCACGATATTTGCATTGACGTGTTGTCCCTAGAAACATAAAACACCTTCACAGGCATCTCTGGTAGTGGTGTTTGTCCTCCAAAACCACTTCACTCATGGGGTCCATAATCATTTTCCAGTTTTGTCCAAGCTCTCGAGTGCTCTGTGTTCACTTAGAACCATGGTGGTCAATGGAATCGTTCTTGTTATTTTCCATGTAGAAACTCAAAAGACTAACCTGCAATTAATTCAATGCTTTATTTATTGGGGTGGGGAGGGGATGACGGAAACCCTTGACAATGCTCAGGGCTTATACCTGGCTCTGAGCTGAGGGATTACTCCTGGTGGTCATCAGGGGACCATATGGAACGCCGGAGATTGAACGCTGGTCAACTGCATGGAAGGCAAATGCTCCCCGCTGTACTATCGCTTCAGCCCAGGTAATTAAAAGCTTTATCGTAATCTGTAGAAACCCATCCTCATGCCCTGGGAAAGAGGGACTACCCCAGACTTGGAGTGAAAGCCATCTCTAGTGTCTGCTTCGCCACAGGGTTCCAGCACTCATTTTAGAGTAGAGTGCAGATAGAAGCCCACCCTGGGTCTTTGGGTCATGCTGTGAGGTCCACCAAGGAAATAGCCTAGAGGTTTTTTGTTGGTGGTGGTGGGGTTTTGGGGGAGGCCACACCCAACGATGCTCAGTGATCACTCCTGGCAAGGCCCAAGGGACCATATGGGATGCTGAAGACCTGTCAACCGGAGGTCGCCTCTATGTGTGAAGGGACGCGTCCTATCCACTAGACTCTTTCACCCGCCCTTTTCCAAGGTCTGTATTAGTTATCTGTGATATGCCCAGGTATGGGGCAGTCTTGAAATTTCATGCCAAATTCACACTCATGTGCTCAACGACTGTCCCTGCAGCCTGGCACCTGACAATTTTGGGCACAGATTCCCCAAACCACACACCCACAGGCTGTGTCCTTTTAGGTTCTGCATGAGATAGACCCAGGAGCTCTGGGGCTCCCAGACTTCCCCTCCCCAGCACCGAGCCCACCATGGTACAGGCTGGGCTATTCTGAAGCCCACTTCTTGGCAGTGTGACTGCCCATGCCAACCAGTGTCCACTGATGCCTGCTTCCATTCTCCCCTCAGCCTTGGCTTTCATGGGGGTCTTGCCTTTTTTGTTTGGTTTTGTTTTGCTTTGTTTTGCTTTGCTTTAGGGTCACACCCAGCGATGCTCAGGGGTTACTCCAGGCTCCGCACTCAGAAATTACTCCTAGTGGTGCTCAGGAGACCATATGGGATGCCAGAGATCGAACCTGGGCTGGCCGCATGCAAGGCAAACGCCCTGGCCGCTATGCTATCACTCCGGCCCAGGTCTTGCACATTAGTTTGAGCTGGTTGATGTCTGCAGCTTCTGCTTCAACTTCTGCTGCAGGCAACCTCCAGCTTGACAGAGCTTCAGACATTTGTCCGACATTTTCCAGGATACATTTTGCGTGTTTAAAGTGGCTAAGGCACTTGGGATGAGTTGTTACCTCTTCCTAATTCTTTTTTTTTTTTTTTTTTTTGCTTTTTTGGCATCACACCCAGCAATGCTCGGGTTTCTCCTGGCTCTGCACTCAGGAATTACTCCTAGCAGTGCTCAGGGGAACATATGGGATGCCGAGGATCAAACCCAGGTCGGCCATATGCAAGGCAAATGCCCTCCCTGCTGTGCTATCGCTCCAGCACCCTCTTCCTAATCTTTTCAATTAGTCTTTTTTTTTTTTTGCTTTTTTGGGGGTCACACCCGGCAATGCTCAGGGGTTACTCCTTGCTCTGCACTCAGGAATTACTCCGGCGGTGCTCGGGGGACCAAATAGGATGCCGGGGATCGAACCCAGGCTGGCATGGGCGGCCACGTGCAAGGCAAACGCCCTACCCTCTGGGCTATCGCTCCGACCCCTCAATTAGTCTTTTTAACTACCACAAAATTGAATTTTCTTTAAGCCTATCTAAGTTGAAACGCAGAACTCCCTACCCTCCATTTGTGAACTACTAAAAGCCCTTTCGTTTCCCTGTGGCTGAGGCACTTAACAGCTAGCAAATGCTATCAGATGGATATTTGATTGTGTTTTCTCTTTCCACTTCCCCTTATCCACTTTAGAAATTCCAGAGATTTTTTTCCCCCCTCCTCAGAATATTAGTTTTGGAAGATTGTATCCAGCTCAGTTTTTTTTTAACAGTTCTAATGGTGCCCATTTATCCTGACCTAACTGGTTATTTAAATAATTTTTTAAACCACCACCAATAATAAATGGCATGTGAAACTGATCTGTGGGTAATTGGACGAAAACTCGGCATCTGTATTTATAAAATAAAATTGATTAGTATTTATTTTGAGAGTAAAAGTGTATGTTATTTCCCCGCTATGTTTGAGTCCTGTCTTCTCCATTGTTTTGAATTGCATATTGAAGCTGAGTTAACTTTGAAAACCTGGTTCTTAAACAATCGGCCAGCCCCGCTGCGTTTCCTGAGCGAGTGAGCTCTCTTCGGGGTCTGGGCTAGCCAAGGTCAATACAAAGATGATTAAGAGCGTGACCTCTGCCGGTTTCTCAAGTCTGTGCAGGGGGCCGGGGCCATCAGTGTATCAGCCATGATAGTTCAGGGTGGTTGGCTCTCTGGGAACTGGGGAGCCTGCTCTGGCTCGTGGAGGTAAAGTAGATGCAGTGCAATTTTACGTACCATGGATCGGGTAGCCTGGACACAGCCCCAGAGGCAAGGTAGGTTGGGCTCTGTGTGTGTTTGCAAAAGGGCAAGTCCTTTGCAGTGCGGGGCCTGAATGGATATGAAGGAAGGTGCCAGGAGAAATCAGGCTGCAGGTCGACGGGAAATGACAGAGGGGCCCAGTCAAGTACTCAATGACCTAATGCCACCTGGGAGTGGCCCAGTGTGTTAGCCCAGGCTTGACAGTGGAAGAGTAACTTGGTGGGGGCCGGAGCCATAGCACAGCAGGGAGGGCGTTTGCCTTGCGCGCCGCTAACCTGGGTTCAGTCCATGGGATACTATATATTCACCCGAATACTGCCAGGAGTAATTCCTGAGTGCAGAGCCAGGAGTAACCCCTGAGCACTGCCAGGTGAGACCCAAAAAATAACCCAAAAAAAAAAGAGTAACTCGGTGATAGCTGAATGGTGACTGGCAGCCAAGCTGTGGCCGGACAGGAGTTCCTGAGACTGTTCAGTCTTTAGTGTTTAGAATTAAAATCTTTGTCAGAAAGAGAGACACATTCTGGTACCATTGATGATTTCAGGACACTGTTGATAAATCGAATTCAAAGTGCCACCAGCCTCCATCCCTTTTTATTTTCTTTGGGGGCCACACCTGGCAATGCTTCGGGAGTAGATCCCAGCTCTGAGCTTGGGGGTTGCTTCTGGAAGTGCTCAGGGGACCATATATGGTGCCAGAGATGAAACCAGAGTGGCCATGTGCCAGGCAAGCCCCCTGAAGCTCTGATGCTCTCTCTGGTCCTGGGCCTGGTATCATATGATGGGAGTGGGGGTCCCCAGCTTCTAAGTTTCCTTTTTTGTTAAATTTCGCAGTTGTGAGCTCAGGACAAAGGGTTCTGGCTGTGCCTCTCACTCTGTGCCAAGGCTACTCAGTGTTTCTTGAACTTGTTAGTCCAGTGGGTAGTGGTAGGGAGGTGAGTCTCCCTGAAACATGAGCAGCAGGACCACACGGCTCATGAGGTTACACACGGGTTCCCAGGAAGAAGGCGTGAGGAATGTGTCGCCTCGGTTCCTGAGATCCACGCCCAGGTGCCTATGAGCCGGTTCCCCGCCACGTTCCCCGCCACGTCTTGATGGTTCTGCTTATCCCGCGGATCCTCTTGTCGAGCACCGGAAGCTTAGGGCAGTTGCCCAGCCCCTGGCCATCCTCTGGGTACGTGTCTGCCACCTGCATGTTATACTTGGCAGCGGCCCATTCTGGGGCTCGGGGTCACATCCTTAGTGGGGGAGGCGTCGCTACACCAGCAGCTGGTCCCCAGCCGCCCGTGAGCTGCCGCATTCCCTGGCCCATCTTGGCTACCGTCATCTCCATCTTCCTGTTTCACCAAGTCATTGATTCTTTCAGGACCCCGTTTCTGTTCTTGTGTGGGCCACACCCAAACAAGTACGTCTGGCTCCAGGTTGGGGGTCCGCCCCTCAGTTCTGCGGACCCATGCAGTGGGAACAGGCAAAGTAAGAGTCAGCCCTTTGACGTCTTGCCCCACCCTAAATGACTCCTTATGCTATTAAAATACGGGAGGGCATTTACCTTGCATGCAGCCCACCCGGCTTCCATCCCCTGCATGCCATGTGGCTCCCTGAGTGACCCCTGAAAACATCCAGGAGTAAGCCTTGGGCACCGCCAGGTATGACCCCAAACAAAAAGCCAGGAGTAAGCCTTGAGCACCGCCAGGTATGACCCCAAACAAAAAGATTTTGGAGGGAATTCTGCTTGCCCTGACATCAGTTGCTTCCTTTGTCCGGAGATGAGCTGCTGCATTGTGGCGGACAGCATGTGGGGAATTTGTGTCCACCTAATTGGCCTTCCTCTGCTGGACACAGCCACTGATGGCCCCCAGTCTGGCTTCTAGTCCATGAATGATGGTGAATGCCATCATTAGAGATGAGTAGTGCAAGCTCTCGTGAAAACACGAATGATCTTTACAAAACCCCATCCACACATGCCGTCAAGGGTTTGAAAAGGATTTCGTGTGTGGTGTATCAGACGTGGAAGGACGACCGAATGTCAGCTCTTCATCTGTACACAGAGAATGTGTCACGTCTCTGAAAAACTGAAGCTCCAAACAAATGTCAGACATTTCCATGTGTTTGGGTGAGCGGCATGGACGCAGGGTCGAGACGTGGTCTATCAGCCTAATTAGCTCAGCGTTCCTGTTTTAACACCTGGCTGATGAGTTTGTTTTGGCCCGCCCGCCCATAAACATTCCCTTCACGGCCTCCGGCCACCTCAGCAGATGCTGAACTGGTGCCCAGAGCTCTTCATTTTGCTCGAAGTAAATAGAAGCTCTCTTTTCTTGTGCCATCTTAACACATCTGATTATAGTTTTGTAGGTAGACAGCTCAGCCTTGTGGATTTTAAATGAATAAAAACTACATGTGTATAGAGGGATTCTACACGTTTGAGAGGCAGGTTCTGTCAGCACCCCAGAAGGCTCGTGAATCAAAATCAAAATGCAAAGAGAAGAGGCTTGAGAGATGAGTCAGGCTGAAGGTAGCCCAGGCACTGCCAGGAGTGTGTGTGTATCCTACGGTGCCAGTCCAGCCTAGGTGCAGCCCTGGGTGGGAGGAATAGCTGCCAAGATCCTTTGTGTTTTGTACAGAACCCAAGTCTAACAAGCACCTCTCAGCCTTATTAAATGACAAGCAGATTCCAAGGGTGTTGGGAGAGGGGAGAAATCGGGCAGAAACTGACTCAGGATGGGGGCAGGCAGGATGCCTTTGGAGTGTTGAGTTCCGCCAGCAGCCAGGCAGGGTGAAGATCCCCATGGAGCCGCTGGGAACCAGACTTCCCTGAGCCCAAGTGCTGGCCAACATCAAGGCAGGGGTCCCTTGGTCTGGACTCAGTCCTCCCAGGAGCAAACCTATGGTTGTTCTCCATACCTGTGATGGTCTTCCTGCCACGCGGTGTGCTTGAAACAGAGAACCAGAATTGGCAAAGCAGCCAGCTTGCAGACGTCCACTTGATCCCTACATTTGCCATTCCTAAGCCCTCCGTCATTGGGAAAAGCCTAAATCAATTATGGGTCAATAGCAACATGCATAAATATTGGAAAGTAGTTTAAGATCCATGATGGCCTAAGCAAATTTTGGTACTTTAAGGGATCAATTTATTCTCCAAAAGACATGAAAAATCTTTTGTCTAGTCATTTACATGAAACATCTTTTCTTTAACAGCTTGAATTTAACAGGACCACATAACTGTCAATTCAGGGTTTACTCCTGGCTCTGTCCTCAGGGGTCATTCCTGGCAGTGCTCAGGGACCCTGTATAGTAATGGGAAATGAACCTGGGCGATAGCACACAAGGCAAGAGAATTCTCTGTTTGTTCAGGTTTGGGGTCACACCTGGTGATGCTCAGGGGTTACTCCTGGCTCCACACTCAGGAATTACTCCTGGTGGTGCTCGAGGGACCATGTGGGATGCCGAGGATCCAATCCAGGTCAGCTGTGTGGGGTCAAACGTCGTGCTATCGTTCTGGCTCCTGTTAAATTGAATCAAAGCAGCACAATGGTATTTTCAGACTTAATGCTGTTGCACACTTAAGAGACCGTAATAAAATAAAAATAACATTTATAGACATTGGAAAAACAGACATTTGCATGACTTGATTCATTACAAGATTTGTGTTATTGGTGGGGTGTGTGGCCAGTGCTGAACCCACGGCATCTCTAGAGGTACCTGCACAATCAGAGTCCTCCTTGGCTTGGGAGTCAGGGGCACTGCTGAGGAGGGAAGCCCGGCATCCCAGGCAAGGAAAGGGCTCTGCCCCGAGCCACACTGTGAGAGAGCATAAGAGACAGGGCAGTTCCTACCCAGCAGACCAGATTCCCAACAGGCAGGTGTGTCAGCTTGGGAGGGGGAGGCATGAAGGGGCCGGAATGCAGAGGAGGGGGCGGCCAGAGTGGGAGGAATCCCCGACACAGGCACTGGGCGGGCAGATCCGGGCAGGGCTGCATGTGCAGACAGGGAGGTCACTGCCCTTCGTGGAGGGAGGCGTGGGCCGGAGCAGAGCTGGGGGGTTCACAGAGAGGTGGGGAAGGGAAGGAGAGGCCAGGAGGCCCACAGGAGCCCTGGAAGGTGGGGGTAGGGAGTGTGGGGCCACCAGGAAAGGCCTGCAGGGGGACATGGCTGAGAGGCCAGGGCCAGGCTGGCACAGGGACTGTGGACAGTGGGCACACCCTGCCCGAACCCAGCCTTGGGGACCTCCTGGGCTGTAACGCTCTGGCTCTTGGAGGACCCAGCCCAGCGCTGGGACATGTGGTGTCAAGGGCACTGCTCTGTGCGTGAGAGACCTAGGGAAGGTCCCAAGGAGAGTAGGGTTTCAGGAACAGTAAGGAGTGCAGCCTGGGGACTTTCAGCTTGGCAGTGCCAGGTGGGGGCCGGGGCACACCTTGATCAAGGGGGACTCCTAAGAGTCCAGAGGCGAGAGGCGTGAGCACTGGCAGAGCGTTCATCCCAGGGGCTGCCCCAGAAGCCACCAAGCACTCTGGGTGCATGACAATGTGGGCGCAGGTGACAAGCCTCCCCCAGGTGGGCGCTTTCCTCCACTCCAGGCTGGAGGACCACTAGGGCCCCTGCCGGCTGTGGGGATTTGGGTAGATGCGGGGGATGAAACCCCAGCCTCATTCATGCCGGTGCTTTAGCACGGGGCCACAGCCACGGAGACCAACAGACCTTTCCCATCCCTCCCGCAGTGGCTGGTTGGGATGTCAGGAATCCATTAGGCTGGCACAGTTCCCTCTGAGGGCTAGACAAAGGGTACCTTAATGCAAATACGGCTATTACTTATAGAACTGCCCCAAACACAAGCTCTCTGATAAGTTTGCTTTTGTAATATCAGAAACTAGAAAAAAACAAAGTGCGGCTAAAGAACAGTGGATAGGGCCCTTGCCTTGCTCACAGACAACCTGGGTTTGGTCCCCACATCCCTCAGCCCTGCCAGCAAGGATCCCTAAGTGCAAAGCCAAGACTAAGCTCTGAGCACCTCTGGGTGTGGCCCCAAACAAAAATGAAACAAGCAGGGCCGGAGCAATAAACCAGCGGGTAGGGTGTTTGCCTTGCATGGGCCCACCTGGGTTTGATTCCCAGCATCCTGTATGGTCCCCCAACCACCGCCAAGAGTGATTCCTGAGTGCAGAGCCAGGAGTAACCCCTGAATATCACTGAGTGTGGTAACTTTTTATTCTATTATTATTATTATTATTATAGATGCTTCATTAGAAATGGAGTCATTAAAATGCGTCATTGTAAATCAATATCTGTATTCACAGCATTAAATTCCTAACTGAAAGCCACTTCTATTCTTCACCATACAACAGCCCCCTTTTTTTAATTTTTGCTTTTTAGGAGTACACCCAGTGGTGCTCAGGGATGGCTCCCAGTGGTACTCAGATCCAGATGGGGTGCCCAGGATTGAAATGGAATCAGCTGAGTGGAAGGCAATGCTCAGTCCAGCCCGACAGCTGACCCCTTTACGTGATCTCCCCATCCTCCTTCCCCTCCCCAGCTGACCCCCTTTACATGATGCACCCCGTCCTCCTTTCCCCTCCCCAGCTGACCCCTTTACGTGATGCACCCCGGTCCTCCTTCTTCTCCCCCCCCTCAGGCTGCTGCTTTGCTCTTCTCTTGGTAGGAGTGTCATCGGCGACACTTGGCGTCTTCACTGATGACACCGACATTGTCACTGCCATGGAGCAGTCTGCTGTCGGGCAGTCCCAGGCTTGGGTCAGGCTCTCCCTCGTCGGCCCGTTTCATGCTGTCATTCTTGGGGCCTGGCAGGGAGCAGCCAGGAGTGAAGCAACCATGGGGGCCAGTGAGGGACTGGGGGGGCTGGGACAGCGTGTGCAGGGGCACCGTGGGCTGGGGTCACTCAGCCTCCAGGAGTTGGGGTTGGTTCTTGATTTACGGAACCCCCCACACTGCTGCCTGAAGTGCCCCCACCACCGAGGGGTCAGGCGCCAGGCCTGAGGGACTTCCAAGGAGAGGAAGGAGGTGGACATAGAGGCGGAGCCAGGAGGGGTGTTAAGTAGGAAGGAGCCAGGGACGGCCTCATGGTGACCTCCCTGCCGGCTCTGGCCAGGCCAAGCCCTCACTGAGGAGGGAGGCACCATCTTGTCTTCCACACGCCAGGCTGGGCCCCACCCAGCAACTCCCAGGCGGGTCCTTGGATTCGTTCTCTTGGGGGAGTGGGGACGGCTGTAGCCACGCCCACTCACACCAGAGTCCTTAGTGTTTTCAGTGGCTGTGGGGCCACCGGGAGCAATAACGGCGCAGGGGAAGGCCAGGGAGAGACCATGAGCTCTGGGTGTGCGGCTGCTGACACGTGCAGGGTGGGCAAGGGGCCTGCGCCCTGGAGTGCACCATGGACATGTGTGAGAACATGCATGCACACACATGCACATGTATACACATGCATGCAAACATTCACATGCAGGCATGCACATAAGACGTGTTTGCACATGCATGTACACGTATGCACACTCAAACAGATGCACACATGCACACATGCATACACACATACACCCAGACATGTAATCACGCACATGCGCACATGTGCCCATAGATGTACACATGCACACACAGGCACATGTATACACATGCATGCAAACATTCACATGCAGGCATGTACATAAGATGTGTGCACATATGCACACTCAAACAGATGCACGCACGCACACATGCATACACACATACACAACACACACATGCGCACATGTGCCCATACATGCACACACAGGCACATGCATGCACACACATGTATACGTGCACTAGCTTGCGCGGGGCGTGTGGGCCTGCAGACACTGTGACCATGTCTCACACTGCACCTGCTCCTCTCACCACGGGCTTGACAGACCCCCAGCTGTTCCTCTGTCTCCATCCTGCTCCCCATCTGCCCTCACACGACAAAGGGCAGCCTGGCGTCCTCTCCCGGACAGGCCCTGAGACCCCTGCAAGGTACCTAAGGTCCCCCTGGCCCGCTTTCCCAGTGTGGGCACGGGGCCAGCACGCAGCAGGCGGCGGGCAGATGCAGCATCTCCCGTGCAGTGCAGACCCGGCCAGGCTTCTCTGCCTGGAGTCCAGCCAGTGGGCCCCGGGCCAGGCCCCTCCTGGGCTTGGAGCCACACGGCCCCTGCCACCGGCTCGGCAAGGCAGGAGGGGCGCCCTGAGTGTGGGGCGGGGGCTCCCCAGCTCACGATATTATCTCTGGCCTTGGCTTCAGGGTGGAGCAGGATGCGGCTTTCAGCACCTCCCTCCCCCTGGACACTCTCAGCTTTTCAAGTTTCTCACAGTGAATCAAGGGGCAGCTGGGATGGGAGAAGCAGCCCCCACTCAACCGCTCCACCCCACAGGCAGGGGAAAGACCCTGGGAGGAAAGACCAGAGGGTTCCGGCCAGGCACCCCCCCCAAGGCCTCCCGACCCTCCCCACTGGGCGCCCAAGGCCTCCCTCCCTGATCCTGGGCGCCTGTTCAAGGAATTCTTCGCCCGCGTGTGAGTGATTTATTTAGACTTGCTCATCTCGCCCGCCAGGCTGTCCTCCCAGTGGGGTGACAGACCCCCCCAGCCCACTCCCCGGGGTCGCATTCATCTCTATCATGGCAGGCCTGGCACTGGGCCCGACCGTTCTAGATGGGAAAGGCTCTGCTGTCCCCCCAGAGGATCCCAAAGTCTCATTTGGGGGTGCAGAGCTCACGACCAATGTTCTGTGGACTGTCCCACTCTATCCTGCAAGACCTCCTCTACAGGTGGGGCTGTAAGAACGAACAGCCTTCTAGAACCTTCAGCCCAATCGCCTCTCTGCACAGGACAGCTTGAGGCTTAAAGACAGGGAAACATAGGGAGATAGTTGAAGACCTTCAGCCCCAAAACATGATCTCATCTCGCCTCCAAGAAAGGGCCAATGTTCCCATTATGTGCTCAGCTGGTGCCAGCCAAGCACAGGTTTGAGCCCATCTCTCAGATTCTTCCTCTGTCTCCATCCGTGCCTGTCCCTGTCTCCATCACCATCTCTGGGCATCTCTACCTGTCTCTCCCTCCTTCTCCATCTCCATCACCACTTCTATTACTACCTCCATCTCCATCTCCATATTTGTCTCTCTCTGTCTCCATTTCCATCACCACCTCCACCTCCATCACCACTTCCATTTACTATCTCCATCTGTCTCTATCTTCATCTCCATCTCCTTCACCACCCACCTCCATCACCACTTCTATTACTATCTCCTTCTCCATCACCACCTCCATCTCCATCTCCTTCACTGTCTGTCTCTATCTCCGTCTCCATCACCATCACCATGTCCACCTCCATCTCCATCTCTCTCTGTTTCCATCTTCATCACCACCTTCATCCCCATCTCCATCTCCATCTCCATCTCCGTCTTTCCCTCCATAGTCTGTCTCTCCCTCTGTCTCCATCACAATCTGCATCTCCTGTCTCCATCACCACCTCCATCACCATTTCCATCACCATCTCAGTCTCCATCTCTCCATCTCCGTCTCCATAACCATCTGCATCTTCATCTCTCTCTCCCTCTGTCTCCATCTCCATCCCTGTTTCTCTGTGCTCCTCCTTCAGCCACTAACCAGATCCAGTGTGTGGGAACTGGGATGTAGGACTTGTCCTCGCTGCAGGGCTCTCCTGACACAATCCAGGGGTGGCCAGGAGGTGTGGCTGTGCCTGGGTGTCATGAGCATCTCTGTTTGGGGGAAAAGGCAGTATAGCCCCAATTTCCAAGCCTTCTGAGAGCATGAGAGGTGCCTGTAGTACCAGGATGGTGCCCTACCATCTGGCCCACCCAGCCTAAGGGAGCAGGGGAGGAGGAAGGAGCCAGTATTTTCAGCTGTCCCCTGCCTGTCTGTGTCCCTCACTGGCTCCTGGTTGGTGGGTAGAGAGGTGGAGCCTGTGCAGATGGGGGGCAGAGGACAGCGCTGGGGGCCCGAGACCCTGGGGGCCCACCCTCTTTTTCTCTTGTGTTTCAGTGCAGGGAATTCAACCCGGGGCCCTGCAGCTGGACTTTACAGCCTAGTCCCACCCCCGGGCCCAGACGTTCCCTCTCTAACAGGGTGGTCTCTCTACACACCTCACAGTGGTGGAGTAGTGACCCCTGCTTCCAGCGGCCACACGCCTGGCCTCCTTCTCTGGGTGCTTAGGGTGAGGCCAGGTGTCGGTGGCAGAATGGGAGGTACAGTGGGGTAGCCAAAGCCCTCACTCCCGGGGCCCCAGAGCCATAGGTGAGATCAGTGGGAAGAGATGAGGTTCAGAGAGGGGAGGTAACTTGCTCAGGGTCACACAGCATATACCTGGCATATCCAGAGCAGGAAACAAGGCTGTCTCTGTGCTCTGAGGGAAGAAGTGGGGCTCTGGGGATGAGGTGGCTGCCATGGTGGGGGCTGGGGCTGGAGTCCCAGAGTGCTGGCCGGCGTGGACGTTTCTCTGTGGCTGTGAGCCTCCCCTCCTGGCAAAAAATTTCCCCTGGTTCTGAATTAGCAGAGCCTGGTCCTGGGGCTTTATAAGGTACCCAGCTCTCCCTCCCTCCCACAGAAAGGGGGTGGGGGCAGGACCATCACATGAACCCTGTCCCTCAACTCTGGCCTCTGGAGAAGTTGGGGGGCAGTGCTGGGCTCTCCAGTCACTGGTCAGGGTCTGGCACCAGAGGAGCCCCAGAGCCAGTCCCTGCTCTGCTCGCCGCCCCAAACACTCCTTCATGCTGGGAGCCAAGGGCAGGTGTCAGCGGGGGGTGGGGGTGGCAGGGGGGATAAAACTCCTACCTCAGCATGAGGAGAGGCTGGAGGCAAGAACTCAATTCCTCTAGGCTGCGTGCCTGGGCTGTGCCCCAGCTGGGAGGAGGGTTCATGTCACGTGAGGGTTAATGTCACCGTGGTTTCTGCTTGCCCCAGCACAGGAAAGTGGGCCCCAGCTCACCACTGGGGGCGCCAAGGAGTCTTCATTCACTCTCTGGACCCAGGGGTAGCAGACGCAGAAGCCTTTCAAGGAAACTCAGCCAAAATGGGGAAGGTACCATCACGATCCACAAGGCCACAAGGTCATCCGGGCCATGGGAGAGGAGAAAGGGTGTGAGCATGCTTCCAGCTCCAGCCAGAAGGAAGGACCAGCCCGTGGAGCTGTGGATGGCGTGAGCTCATTATGATGAATAGACAAAAGCAGGGGCCGGAGCGACAGCACAGCAGGGAGAGCGTTTGCCTTGCACGCGGGTCGACCCAGTTCAATCCCCGGCATCCCATAAGGTCCCCCAAACACCGCCAGGAGTAATTCCTGAGTGCAGAGCCAGGAGTAACCCCTGAGCATTGCTGGGTGGGACCCAAAAAGACAAAAAAAAAAAAAAAAAAAAAAAAACGGAGAGCACGGGGGATGGAAAACAAGAAGGAGGAACCTGGTTTCCAGGAGAGGTTGAGCAGCACCTAGAAACAAGAGCAGAATAGCGATGGAGATGGAGTGAAATCGCGCATGAGGAGGACAGAGGTGGGAGGCTGCTGAAAGGGGCGCAAAGACCGTCGGGAAGGGCCCGTGAAGGCAAGGGAAGCGCAGTTGAGCAGCCTGCATCAAGTACACAGGAAGATGCCAGGCCGGGTTTTCTCGGGGTGTTTAAACATTGATATTTCTACTCAGAATTCCTCTGAGGAGACCTCCAGCTCTTGGTCAGAACTTAGACGATACACTCCAGCCCAAGTCTCCTACCAAAGACACCCGCTAGCAGCCAGCAGAACTGGGAGGCGAGCCCAGATCCTCAGGCTTGTCCGGAACCGCAGGAGGACTTTGAGCTGATCCAGCAAATCGACAGCAGCACCTATGGTGACGTCTACAAGTTATTAACTCAGCAGCAGTTCCCCAGTCGGGACCTTTCCCGCCCCGCCCCCCCATTCCTCCCGACCCTTCACCCGTCCCTCGCCCCTACTTTTAGACATACTATGTCTTAAAGAACGTTGCACAGCAGAGCCTGGCAAGCTACCTGTGATCTACTCGATATGCCAAAAACAGTAGCAATTAAAGTCATTCCCGTGACTCTGAAATAGCCCCCAACGTGGCAGGTTGCTTTTCAAGGGTGTAATTCCTGACGTGGCCTCCTGAGGTGGGGCTTTGCCCAGCCTCCCTGCAGGTGCTACCGTCGCCCACATCTGTGAAGTGTGGCTCCCCGTGTCACCACACTCTGAGGTCACCAGGTGGGAGGTGAATGATGACAGGATAGACTCAGCGCTGGGGAGTCACATCTCTGGATGCCCAGAGAGGTGCAGTGTTTTGCCCAAGGCCACACAGCCAGGAGAGCTGGTCCACATTTCCAGAACCTGTTCTTCCGGCTCCACTCTTCCTCTGAGAGGCCCTCAAGGGTTGGCCACAGAGAAGGGTCTAGAGAGGTCCCTTGAAATACACTGAGAAGAGACCCAGGGGGCTGGGGTTCTGGGGCGGCCAAGGAATCGTGGGGCTTGAAGGGTGACTCACCCAGCAGGGCGCTAGTGGAGCTAAGGGGTGGGCTGGACACTGGGGGCAGCCACTCCTCACCCCAAGCAAGACTGGGAGAGCAGGGCCGAGGGGCAGAGGGGGTGTCTGCAGTCAAGGCTCGCCCCTGGCCCAAAAGACAAACATCAGCCACACACACACAGCCCACACACACACGGCCACACACAGCCACACAGAAATACACACACAGAGACATACACACACAGACACACAGATACACACAGACACACACACACACACAGACACACACAGACACACACACAGACACACACACAGACACACACAGACACACACAGACACACACAGACACACACAGACACACACACAGACACACACACACACACAGACACACACAGACACACAGACACACACACAGACACACAGACACACAGACACACACAGACACACAGACACACACAGACACACACACACACACACACAGACACACACAGACACACACAGACACACACAGACACACACAGACACACACACACACACAGACACACAGACACACACAGACATGCAAACACACACCACACACACACATCAGAGCCCAGTTTGGGCCTGCCCTCATTTCATTTAAGAACAGAATGAGCAACAGACAGGCAGGGTGGGGCAGTCCCGAGGAGGGGCCTGGCCACCACACAGTCCTGGGGGGCCCAGACCTCATGGGCTGCAGGAATCTGGGGGAGCAAGGGGGACGCCGGCATCCCTGGCACAGGGGCCTCAGTTGGCAGCTTCACAGCCCTGACCACTGGACCCTCTGTCCTTACCCGGCACAGGACAGCACAGGGGTGCGTGGGCATCTCTCCCCAGGACTCCCCTGACCAAGTGCCCTGTGGAGAGGATGCAAGAGTCTCCATGCGGGGAGCCCCCGTGAGAGCCCAGTTATTCTCCAGAAAGACCGAGGCCAATTCTCGTCGGCTCGGTCCTGCAATCAGAGACAGGCTGCGTCAGTCTGGTTTTGATCAGTTCCCTCCAGGAGAAGACTGAAGAGGCCTCCTTGCTGCAACCTTCCTGGGTCTTGCTGCGCCCCGCCCAGCACGGGAAGCCTTTGCGAGAGGTGACCCACACACTCATCTTAGAGATGGGGATGCCCAGGGAGGCGGCCCCGTGCTTCTGGAGGCTGAGCTAGCTCAGGTGCTGTGGTCTCCAGCTCCCAGAGCCCTCCACGTCGGGCTGGACGTGTTGTGCTGGACCCTCTTCTGCACTCAGGAACTGCTCCTCATCCATTCTAGATGCTTCTCTCTAGATCTCCCTGACAGCAGGCTGTCTCAGCCACTGAAAATGGGGAGAATGGGACCCGGAGAGGCCCCATCATGGGGCCTCAGTGGTCTCATCTGTAAAATGAGTTCTCTCACTAGAGGTTCCGGTTCAGCAAGAGCAGAGACCCCCGACCCCTATGTGGATGCCTGTTTTTCTTTTTGATAAAGCAACTTTTATGTCTGTTGACTCTAGAAACAAAACATGTTTTTATGGGGCCTACATATTGCATTGTTTAAACTTATTGTGATGACCATTCGTGTCTGCGTTATGTAAACAATAGCATTTTTTTTAAAGTTACAGAAACTGGTTTTCGGCAGGAACAACTGAGAAGCATGACCGGAGACTTCGCTAGTCTCTGTCCCTTCGCAGCGCTGCTACCGCACTCCCCTCTCTAAACTCTGCTTTTAGTAACTTACAACATGCTCGTCTCTTTCTCCAGTACCTCCAGCTCTATTGGCTTCAGATAATATCTCCTTTGCTTTTTTCTTTTTTTCCCCAAATTTTATTACACCACTTTTAGACATACAATTGCAAGATGCTCATGTAGAGTTCTGGTTCTACAGTGTTCCAACACCCATCCCTCCACCCAAACCCATCTCCCATCACCAATGTCCCCACCTCCCTCCCCCCCCCCCACACCTCAACTACTTGGCGGGTTCTGTATGTCTTTTCTCTCCTCTCTATCTCTCCCTCCCGCCAAACTTTCGTGCACATCGTAGAATGCAGTGCATTAAAGGACATAACTGTTTCCACTAGTTTGATGGACTGTGTGGCCGCAAGCGGCGCGCTGATAGGGGTCTCATGGTCAGCATCTGGACAGCGAAGGTGGCGGCTAGTGTGGTGGGCGAGTCTCATCCAGCTGTTTCTGGGACCCCCCAGAGGTGATGGGCCCACTCCCAAAACCCATCTGTCCTCCTGGGAGCCCCATGGTCAGCTGAGCCTGGGGAGAGCCGAGTTCCAGCTTCCCCAGCCGCGTTTGAGACTGCATGCTATGGCTGGTCGCCCCAGGGCCGTGGATGCCTGTGTTTTGCTCTTCGCTGAACTATGCCTGCCTCCCCCCGAGTCAGAGGTCAGAGGTAAGTCAGAGGTAACCGCTGCTCCCGGTGGCCCCATCCATGAGCCAGGAGCCTGTCAGCCTATGGGCTCCCCACCCCCCTTCCACATGGAACAGGCCGAGAGATGGGAGGGGGCACAGAGTGGTGGCGGCTGGGACCCCCCACACATGCTCCCCCTATTTCTTGGCTTCTGGACCCTCCTGACCCTGCACCCCATTCCCAGCTGTCCCCAGTCTCCAGAGCTCGTGCTGGCCCGGCCCCAGGAGCGCCCCTGCTCTGTCTGTGAAGGCAGCAGCTGGAGCGGTGAGTATGGACGCACTTCCCGACCCAGCGGGCAGTGAGCGGGCAGTGAGCGGGCAGTGAGCGGGCAGCGAGCGGGCAGCGAGCGGGCAGCGAAGCGGGCAGCGAGCGGGCAGCGAAGGGCAGCGAGCGGGCAGCGAAGCGGGCAGCGAAGCGGGCAGTGAGCGGGCAGTGAGCGGGCAGTGAGCGGGCAGTGAGCGGGCAGTACGCGGGCAGTACGCGGGCAGTGAGCGGGCAGTGAGGCGGGCAGTACGCGGGCAGTACGCGGGCAGTGAGCGGGCAGTGAGCGGGCGTAAGAATCCTTTGATGTTCAACTGCCGAGCTGATGGCTGTGCTCACGGCACCCTTGGGGGGAAACACTCCCATATCCGAGGCCTTTGCCTGGCCTGAGTCCAGGCTCACCCCACATTTTAGAAACCTCAGCACCCCTCTAAAGCCAGGCTCGGGGTCAGGCAGGGCAGTGGCCATCCCCTCCTCGAGCCCTGTCATCCTCGGGTGAGTCCTAGCACCTGCCCATCTGGAGAGCCTGTCTGCTGCGCACATACTGGGGTTCCTTCTCGCTCCCTCTGGGCAGGCGTTTGGTGGAGAGGATTTTCCAGGCTCAGAAAGTCACGGGTGTGGAGGGGCCCTTCGGGGCCTTTAATCCAAACTGAAGAGGGATTCTCACCTCTGGGTAGCCACAGCGGGACAGGGAGGTGCATCCAGGACTCAGCACCCCCAGCTGCTGCCTGCACAGACCCAGAGCAGGGGCGCTCCCAGGGGACCAGGCCAGTGCGGACCTGGAGACAGCTGGGAATGGGTGCAGGGTTGGGAGGGTCCAGGGGAGCCAGGGAGTGGGGGGAGACTGGGGGCAGCTGCCTCCACTCTGTGCCCCCTCCCATCTTCGGCCTGTCCCATGTGGAAGGGGGCGGAGGAGCCCGTAGGCTGACAGACTCCTTCCTGGCTCACGCATGGGGCCACCGGGAGCAGTGTTGGGAACCCCAGTGACCTCCTGGCTGTCCCTCTCTCTCCGGGGGGTCTGTGAGTCAGTGGTGCCTTCCAAGCGCTGATTAGCAGCTGGGGCGCACCTGGCCGACAGATGGGGCTTCCCGGTCCTGTGGGCCGCCCCCTCCCCCGCCCTGTGCATCTGTGTGGAAGCACGCATGGAGTGCGGGATGGAGCCTGGGTCACTCTCGCTCCAGGGGGCCACTGGGGCGGGACCGTGAGGCTCTGCCCGTTTACCAGCACAAGCGCAGAGTCCCACCAGGGGAGGATGTGGGAGCTTGGGTCCTCGGGGCAGAGGGTGCTTGGCAAGGTCTGGATGCAGGGAGGGGTGCCCGCTACCCTCCCAGAGGTCTGCATGATGCATCTCCAGGAACCCCGGGGAAAGCTGGGACCAACATGCCCCATCCTCAAAGGAAGAGGAAGTGCTGGTCAGTGTTGGCCCCACGGAGACTGTGGGCAGGGCCTGCCCAGGCCTGGCTGGTGGGTGTCGAGCACCACGGGCCTCCAGTAGCTTGTGGAGTAGAGGGGGTGCAGGCAGGGCTGTGGGCTCGGGAGGAGGTGAGGCCGCAGGAGGGATCTGGGAACAATTTAATAATTAGGCAAGAGGCTCTGACAAGCCTCTGTGGGGGTCCGCGAGGGGCTGGGGGCCTGCGGTGAGCCTGGCCATCTGCCAACCCCACTCAGACCACTCCCACCACCTCCTGCCCACCCCATGCCAGCCCCCAGGAGACCCTCCTGGGTACCCCAGCCCCCTGCCACCAGTGCACCAACAGCTGTCATTGAAGTGGGGGCCACCTGGGGTGTTAGTCACTGCAGCTCTTTAAGCCCCCTGACCCAGAAGGGACAACAGGATCAGAGAGGGCAGCACAGTGCCTGAGGCCACACAGCGTGGCGCCACAGCCCAAGCTGGGCTTGGGCAGCTCCCTCCAGGCACTTCTGCCACGGGGTCTGTACCCTGAAACTCAGAGCAGGCAGGCCCCCCATGCTGACAAGCCCCTCATTTCCCACCTGGTGCCCAGTCACTGTGCCGGAGGGGAGGCCTGGGGGAGGGATGAGGAGTGCCTATCCTGAAGAAAGTCGGAACCCTGGTCAGGACTGGAGGGACCCTGGGGAGTGGGCAGACATGGGGTGCCAGAGTGTGGGCGGGGGTGCTGGCTGAACTAACACCATCCGGGGACGAATCTGTGTCCCAGCAGGTTCTGAGACTTTAGACACTGCTGGGGGACTTTAGACACTGCTGGGGCGCGGAGTGATAGCACAGCGGGGGGGCATTTTCGTGCATGAGGGCCTACCCGGGTTTGATCCCCAGCATCCCATATGGTTCCCCAAGCACTGCCAGGAGTAACCCCTGAGCATTGCCGGGTGTGACACGAAAGAAAAAAAATTAAAAAAAAATTAGACAGTGCCTGGGGTCCCCTAGAGCAGGCCAGCACCTGGCGGCTCCCTGCTCTCCCCCCAGGCCTCTTCTGTACCCATGAGGCCCAAGGCCCTGCGCTGGTCTGGAAGGTGTGCAGACTGTGGGGCGCCGGGGAGCAATGTTCTCCGGACAGAGCAAGCAGCCAGCCTGGTTTCGGGGCCCAGGATGGAGGACAGGGTGGGGTCCTGTAGGGCTGAGGGGAAGGTTGGCAGGTCCAAAGCCTTGAGTGCAGACCAAGAAGTGAGTTTGAGGGACCCCAGATCCCAGAGGTGATGTTGTCGCGGAAGGAAGTCTCCTGACCTCCAAGTCTGTGCTGGGAGCCCTGGGAGTTCCGCCCTGAGAGCCACTGCATACCTGCTGAACTGGCGACAGCGTGGGGGTGGGTGAAGGAGGGTGGACGGGCACCTGGGTGCAGCCAGGGTGATTCTGCCTGGCAGAGTGGAGGGCGAGCCCGCAGGAGCACCTCCGCAGCTCCTCCCTCAAGTTCCGCCCAAGAACACACGGGGTCTCAGCCTCACGTGAGGGCAGCAAGCTTGCGGGTTTCCACCCCTTCCGCTAGTAGCCAGCTCCTCTGACCTGGGCTCCTGCTCTCCCACACCCCCTTTCTTGGACCAGGGCCAACATCCCTCCCCCCAGGAGCCGGGCCCAGGATCCAGGGTCCCGGCCGGGGCTGCCAGCATCTGCAGCCAAGAACCACAAGCTCTGCGGGAGTTGGGGCCGGGCCGCCCACAGAGGGGCAGGGGAGTGTGTTCCTGCCCCCTCCCGGGGCGTCAGAGTGATTTATGGGCAGATGTGGAGCAGAGCTGGGGGCTCCTGCAGCCCCTGGAAACCTGGAGTCGACTCCTAGCGGATGGCGGGGCAGGTGCCTCTCCTGACTTCAGCCACCTTTGAGTGGGGCAAGAAGGAGCAAGTGGGTCCTCACAGAGGGCCCCGAGCTCTGGCCCCAGCTCTCTTCTCTCATGCCCAGGGCCTGTCCCCACACTAAGCTGCCTGGCTTGGAAGATGCAGCTCCTACTTCCGCTGCCAAATGCTGCCTTCCCTAAGCTGGGAGTCCCCTGAGGTCCCTGCCTGGGCCTTGTAGGGATGGTGGATCTGAACAGCTGGACGAGGTGGGTGACACACAGCACAAATGGGACCACTCAGAGCCCAGTGAGAACCCTGAGCAGGCCCAGGGCTATGGGGCACCAATGGGGCCCTGGAGAAGTCTGGGGGCACCCCTGATGTAGAGGGTTTCTGGGGCTGGGGAGACAGCTGAGAGGGCTGGGCATGAACTCTGCATGCAGTGACCCTGATGACCCTGAGCTCAACCCCCAGCCCACTCAGTCCCTTGTTGCAGGACACCTAAAAGCCTAAAAGCCTCTGCATCTGCCCTGGATTGCATCCTGCAGATCACTTCGTAGATAAGGGGGTAGTCTGAATGTGGCAGTCTTATCTCACCATGTATTCTGTACTGGCTGGTATAAATATTCTCTCATGCTACCACAATCATCATGGGACTAGCTAGATCTTACCAGCATATTTGCTTGGCCATGTTGGATCCCTAAGTAATTAGACCAGAGACAAATGCTGTTTGCCTCCAAGCAAGCAAGCATGGCTCCTTGATAACTCAAAGGCAACTAAAATACAAAACTACCGTGAAGTAGAGGAGACTCTTATGAAGGCTTGGAGAAATATTTAACTGGCATTAGTATTAGTTTTTGGTAGAGACATGCCATCTCAGAAACCCCCCTTCTCTACCCTATAAAGGCATTTCCAGGCAGATCTTGGCTCAAAACATTAGCATATAATAGTGCCTACGTGAGGTGCTGGGAGAAATTACCTAAGGGCATTTGACCCTTTTCCCATAATAGTGGGAGGTCTGAGTTGCAGGGTATAAAACCAGCCTGCTTCCTCTCTCTCTCTCTCTTTTTGGGGGCTCTCTTTTTGGGCTCGCACTCTTCTTGGGAGTCTTGTCTTTGTCTCCTCTCTACAGGGCCTTAACATGTGGTGGCCGCCATCTTGGCCTACACGTGGCTGGGGTTCTAGCTGGGAATCCTAAGCAAAGGGTTTTTCCTATTGCTGATTTGTATGCCTGAACCTGTGATAAGTAAAGCCTTTTAAAACCTGCGCTGGATTCCTGACTTTTCATCCATTCCCTGCCGGCTTTGGAGGTAGGGAACTCCCTTCCCGGCACTGTCGGGGACCCGCGGCCTTCCCTGACAGTCCCTGACCACCTCACCCTGAGTGACCCTGAGCTCAACGGCGCCCCACACCAAGTGACCCTGAGCTCAACATGTGAGCCCACACGGTCCCTGACCACCCCACTCCGAGTGACCCTAAGCTCAACCCCGAGCCCTCAGGGTCTCTGACCACCGCACTCTGAGTGACCCTAAGCTCAACCCCGAGCCCACAGGGTCTCTGACCACCCCACTCCGAGTGACCCTAAGCTCAACCCCCGAGCCACAGGGTCTCTGACCACCCCCTCCCGAGTGACCCTAAGCTCAACCCCCGAGCCCACAGGGTCTCTGACCACCCCACTCCGAGTGACCCTAAGCTCAACCCCGAGCCCACAGGGTCTCTGACCACCCCACTCTGAGTGACCCTAAGCTCAACCCCGAGCCCACAGGGTCTCTGACCACCCCACTCTGAGTGACCCTAAGCTCAACCCCGAGCCCACACGGTCCCTGACCACCCCACTCCAGTGACCCTAAGCTCAACCCCGAGCCCACAGGGTCTCTGACCACCGCACTCTGAGTGACCCTAAGCTCAACCCCGAGCCCACAGGGTCTCTGACCACCGCACTCGAGTGACCCTAAGCTCAACCCCGAGCCCACAGGGTCTCTGACCACCCCACCCGAGTGACCCTAAGCTCAACCCCGAGCCCACAGGGTCTCTGACCACCCCACTCCGAGTGACCCTAAGCTCAACCCCGAGCCCACAGGGTCTCTGACCACCCCACTCCGAGTGACCCTAAGCTCAACCCCGAGCCCACAGGGTCTCTGACCATCCCACTCCGAGTGACCCTAAGCTCAACCCCGAGCCCACAGGGTCTCTGACCACCCCACTCCGAGTGACCCTAAGCTCAACCCCGAGCCCACAGGGTCTCTGACCACCGCACTCTGAGTGACCCTGAGCTCAACATGTGAGCCCACACGGTCCCTGACCACCCCACTCCGAGTGACCCTAAGCTCAACCCCGAGCCCACAGGGTCTCTGACCACCGCACTCCGAGTGACCCTAAGCTCAACCCCGAGCCCACAGGGTCTCTGACCACCCCACTCCGAGTGACCTAAGCTCAACCCCGAGCCCACAGGGTCTCTGACCACCCCACTCCGAGTGACCCTAAGCTCAACCCCGAGCCCACAGGGTCTCTGACCACCGCACTCCGAGTGACCCCTAAGCTCAACCCCGAGCCCACAGGGTCTCTGACCACCCCACTCCGAGTGACCCTAAGCTCAACCCCGAGCCCACAGGGTCTCTGACCACCGCACTCTGAGTGACCCTGAGCTCAACATGTGAGCCCACACGGTCCCTGACCACCCCACTCCGAGTGACCCTAAGCTCAACCCCGAGCCCACAGGGTCTCTGACCACCCCACTCCGAGTGACCCTAAGCTCAACCCCGAGCCCACAGGGTCTCTGACCACCGCACTCTGAGTGACCCTAAGCTCAACCCCGAGCCCACAGGGTCTCTGACCACCCCACTCCGAGTGACCCTAAAGCTCAACCCCCGAGCCCACAGGGTCTCTGACCACCCCACTCCGAGTGACCCTAAGCTCAACCCCCGAGCCCACAGGGTCTCTGACCACCCACTCCGAGTGACCCTAAGCTCAACCCCGAGCCCACAGGGTCTCTGACCACCCCACTCCGAGTGACCCTAAGCTCAACCCCGAGCCCACAGGGGTCTCTGACCACCGCACTCTGAGTGACCCTGAGCACCAAGTGGGAGGAGCTTTGGAGCATCTCCTGGTGTGGCTGCAGAATGATGGACAGAAGGAAGCCGGGAAGGAGGGAAGAAGGAGAAGTTTCCAGGCTACTGTGTGGAAACACCTGTTGCTGTAGGGGCAGGCAGACTGTGTGGCTGGAGCTGGAGCTGGGGAAGGTGGGAGGGGGCTCGGGAGAGGGAAAGCGGCAGGCTGGGGATCGGGATGGTTCACTCACAGCCAGTGTGCAGTCTCTGAGTCGTAAGGATGATGGGGGATGGGGGTGCCGGAACACTGGCTCCCATGGTGGCCCGACCCAGCCCCCGCAATGCCCAGCAGAGAGAGGTGGGACCCTGGGACAGGTTCAGGGGGCTCCAGGCTTGGGGCAGAGGGGGAAAGTATGAGGCTCCTAGAGGTCTCCTGATCTGGATGGAGAGGAAAGGGGGACCTGCATACCCCCCACCCAGCCTGTATTGGGGAGGAGGTTCTGGCTCTGCAGGCAACCCCCCAGGGACCCCATCTCTACACACTACAGCTCAAGTTCGTCCCAGGCTCTCTGTGACCCTGAGCAAGTCATACCCGTCCGAGCCCATGTTCCCACCTAGAATTGTGGCAATAACAAGCGCTTCCTGCTGGTGTGAGGGGGAGACCTGAGCACCTACCTGTGCGGCGTGGGGGCCGTGGCAAGAGTGACACAGTTTCTGTCAAAGCCACGGCTGCTGACGTGCCGCTGAAACTGTCACTTCCACGGTCCCTGCTGCTGCTTTTGCTCCGGCTATTAAAATAACTATTACCGCTATTATTATTGACGCTGCTCTTATACTCGCTATTACTATTATTCACGCTATTATACTGCTATTATTGACAGCGCTATTATACTATTACTATTGATGCTGCTGTTATTATTGATGCTGCTGTTATCCTGCTGTTATTATTATTAATATGATTATTATTATTACTATTGACACTGTTATCCTGCTGCTGCTGTCACTGCTTCTGCTACTATTATCCCTCCCTGTTCCTGCTCTCACGTCCCTCCCTGTTCCTGCTCTCTCATCCCTGCTGTTCCTGCCCTCATGTCCCTGCTGTTCCTGCTCTCACGTCCCTGCTGTTCCTGCCCTCACGTCCCTGCTGTTCCTGCTCCTCACGTCCTGCTGTTCCTGCTCTCTCGTCCCTGCTGTTCCTGCTCTCACGTCCTGCTGTTCCTGCCTCTCGTCCCTGCTGTTCCTGCCCTCTCGTCCCTGCTGTTCCTGCTCTCTCGTCCCTGCTGTTCCTGCCCTCTCGTCCCTGCTGTTCCTGCTCTCTCATCCCTGCTGTTCCTGCTCTCTCGTCCCTGCTGACCTGCTCTCTCTCGTCCCTGCTGACCTGCTCTCTCGTCCCTGCTGTTCCTGCTCTCTCGTCTCTGCTGTTCCTGCTCTCACGTCCCTGCTGACCTGCTCTCTCGTCCCTGCTGACCTGCTCTCTCGTCCCTGCTGTTCCTGCTCTCTCGTCCCTGCTGTTCCTGCCCCTCTCGTCCCTGCTGTTCCTGCCCTCACGTCCCTGCTGTTCCTGCTCTCTCTTCCCTGCTGTTCCTGCTCTCTCGTCCCTGCTGTTCCTGTCCCTGCTGTTCCTGCCCTCTCATCCCTGCTGTTCCTGCTCTCGTCCCTGCTGTTCCTGCTCTCACGTCCTGCTGTTCCTGCTTTCACGTCCCTGCTGTTCCTGCTCTCACATCTCTGCTGTTCCTGCTCTCTCGTCCCTGCTGTTCCTGCCCTCTAGTCCCTGCTGTTCCTCCCATCACTGCTACTTCAGGGAATTCCACTTCCTGTCAGTACTGAACCTGTCAGTACTATTTACTTCTTAACTGGAAGGCAGGATTCTTCACCCAGAGGAATCAGGAATGGTGATATTTCAAGGGTTATAAAAACCATTTATGTAGGGGAGCCCCAGAAGATGCGGTGGACTCACACCCCCTGTGATGTGGCCCGGCAGGGACACCAGGCCATAATCTGAGCCCTGCTCCCTTCCACACAGACTAAATATTTGGGCTCTTTCCCAGCCTGGCGAGGACCGGTCTGGTGGCTGCTCTGGCTTCTGAGGCTGTGGCACATGGCGGGGGTTCCTGGGAGGTGGATGCTGAGCTGGAGACTAGCAGAGATGGATCCCAGCAGGATCTGTTGCGTCCAGGCATGGGGCTGGGGCTTAGCACAGCAAGTAGCCCTGACCCGGCAGGGGCGTGTCACTGTGGTGTACTTGGCTATTCCTAGAACTCGGCCCCCTGGGTGGAGAGACAAGGAGAATGTCAAAGAGCAGAAACAGGTGGGCGGGACAGCCCCAGGGCTAGCCAGAAGCTGTAGGTGAGGGCTGTTCTTTTTTTTTTTCTTTTTCTTTTTTTGGGTCACACCTGGCGATGCTCAGGGGTTTCTCCTGGCTCTGCACTCAGGAATTACTCCTGGCGGTCCTCGGGGGACCATATGGGATGCCCGGGATCGGAACCCAGGCCTGGCCGGCACAGGCCAGTCACATGCAAGGCAAACGCCCTACCCGCTGGGCTATCGCTCCGCCCAAGGTGAGGAGGCTGTTCTTAGGGTATAACGAGGGGACAGACAGGCCAGCCTGTGCCCAGGGGCCAGCTGCCGCCTTCTCTGCTGGAGCTGCCGGGTCCACAAGGCGTCCTTCTTTGTCCAGCCGCCCCAGGAAGGGCAGCCGCGAGCAGGAGTGAGGGGTGCTCGCCCAGAGGCCGGAGTTGGGGCCACAGCGAACCAGACACCCTTCTGCCCGACTGCGCCAGGTCTGGGATGATTCTAGGGGCAGGGTGGGCACAGCCGCCCAGGACATACGCCATTTCAGGTGGAGTTTGGGGTTCCTTGTGTCTAAGCAGGCTGGCGCTGAGCCTCAAGCTCCCAGAACCCTCCGCATCGCCCTCTCAGGACATAAAGAGCATGTGTGTGGATTCTGGGAGGGGGCATGTGCCCCAACCCATGCAACCCAGTGAGGTAGGCCATGAGAACCAAGGGGCCGTCTGGAGAATGTGTTCAGTGACCTCAGGCCTGGAACCAAGCAGATATTGATTTGGGCTATGGGAGCAAAGGGCCCCATAAAACAAGGCCATTAACTCAGCAGAAACCAGCCCTCGCTGCGGGTGGGCGGCAGCCTGGTGGGCCAGCAGTGAGTGGACACCCTGCCCCCAGCACCCTGCAGGTGACGCCCATGGCCCAGCCTGGGCCCCAGGAAACCCGTGTTTCCTGTGGGCCTCTGTGACTCGGCCGGCCCCTGCCCTGCAGCCACACCTCTGCTTGGTATTTGGATGCAGACCCTGGGCCCCCAACCCTATGCAGAGCCCTCCCCTTTTTCACCTCTTCTACTGAGCTTTCCAGAGCCAGGGCAAAGAGCACCACGTCCTGGAAGGATGACCCCTACCCAGCCACACCCAGAGACCTGAGTCTTCCTCTGCCTTCTAGGCTCTGGGTTCAGTGCTCAGGGAACGGACATCACCCCCCAGGGCCCTGAGCAGTTCTACTGTCCACTTGAGAGACAGGAAGCCAACACCCTAGAGGGGGCAGCCTCAGTTCCTGTGACAAATGTCCTTAATCTCTGAGTCAAGGAAAGGCCCTTCGCTGCAGGGGCAGCCCTTGGCTGACTGCTGGGACGACTCGGAGGTACCTGCCCACTCAGCGGATCCCAACCCTGGATGTGCACAGGGGCCGGGGGCTCATGGCGTGGGGTCTGGGCTGGACCCAGCTCTGCCCTTAGCACATCTCTGTCCCAGCACTACTTCCAGGGGCTACTGGCTTCCCAACAAAGCAATGCTCTGGGCCACACCCCACAGGACAGGAGGCTGGAGGAGCCACTGCTGGGTTTTGGGGACTTCCTGCCTCCAGTCCCCACCCCCGGCTTACTTGGGTCTGGGGTCCTGAGTGGGGCTGGGGCAGTGCAGCAGACAGCCTGGACTGAGCGAACTATAGAGTCTTTCTGCGTGGGCTGCCTGCCCGCCCACCGGCCCACTTGTTTCTCTGGCCTGACCCGGCCTCCCAGGAGGGTCTTATCTGCCTCTTCTCTCCTTTCCCACCGCCGTAATCTCACCCTCTTCAGCACAGTTCCTGTTTGCTCCAAGCCGCCTTCTTGTCGCCCTCCGGGCCTCCCACACCCGGCTCCTGGGGAGCTGAGGATCAACCCTGCCTGCTTCTGGTCTCCCGCCCGTCCAGGGCTCCAGGAGGAAACAGGACCAGGTCGGGCACCGCAGTGCAGTGCTTTGGACTTGGCCATTCTTCAGGGGTGTCTGGGAGCATCTGCAGGCGCCCTACCCGGTGGGCTGAGAATTTCACTCTAAGATGCCCAGGGGCCAAGATTCTAGAGCCAGAAACACCAGGTGACCTCGGAGACCCTTGTGTGGTGTCTGGAGGGGCTGGTGCCTGCCCGGCAGGCAGGCGAGCAGCGGGCAGCCAAGGAGGCTCTCAGGGCACACCCCCGAGCTGCTGGCAGCTGGGGGACTCCGTGGGCTTGGGAGTCTCCCCTGCACCGACCTGAGCCCTCCACCTGTGGGGAGGTCAGGGCATGCTCAGGGTGACTGAAGCACGCCCCGGGGTCACCGCGGGCCACTACTCAGCCACCACCACTACTGTCCCCACTTGCTTGTCCTGAGCAAAGCCCAGGCCAGAGCTCTCCCAGGGCTTCGGGCTGCCCTGAGGCCCTGAGCACTGCCCGGCTGGCCTGGCTCCGGCCTGTGCAGAACCACACCTTCAGTTCTTGTGTGGCTACTGGCCTAGTTGACCCAGGTCTGGGAGAGGCCCCAGGTTCGCTGAGCACTACTGGGGAGGCAAAATAGGTATCGGGACACCCCTAAAGCCTTCACTGCTGAGGTCAGAGCTCCAGATGCTGGGTTTCCGGTGCATGGGGCTGGTCCGGAGGAGACCCAGGCTCAGCTGGGTGGGGGGAGGCAGACAAAGGTCTCTGCCTTTGCTCAACACAATGGCCCCAGGAAGTCAGAAGAGGCTGCCGGCTCAGACTGGGCTGGTCAGGGAAGGCTTCCTGGAAGAGAGGGCATTCACTCACTGGAAGTGAACAGTGACGTGAACAGTGACGAACAGTGTGAACACTGACGACTGCTGGGAGCTGTTTTCAAAGGTCCCTGGCTGGGTGGGAGCCAGGCCCGGGAAGGCTTTGTGAAGCAGCCCTGTGGGCTGAGGGAAAGGAGCATTCCAGCAGGGGAGCAGAGGCGGGAAGAGAGGGGTGCGGTGCTGGGCAGTCCTGTGGAGTCCAGGAGCAGATCAGGGACCTGCAATGAAATCTGCGGGCAGGGGAGTTCTCAGAGGTGGTCCATAGCTGCTTCCATGGGGGAGGGGGAGGGCTCCCAGGTCCCCTGAGGCTGTTCTTTCACACAGGGATGGGGAGGGGGAGGACAGCCCTGTGCGTGCAGGGCGGAGGTGAGCCCCTTCCGGGCCCGGCTGGTGCTCCCATGCCTCGTCGGGATCTCCAGCGTGCTCCTCAGCTGTCCCGTCCCACCTCTGGCAGCGTGGCCTGGACAAATCTCAGCTGCTGCCCCAGAACTGCTGCCTCAGCACCTGTGCCCCACCCTGCCCGGGCCTGCACCCCTCCGAATCCGGATGCCTCCTCCGCCCACCCCCTTTCAGCATCTTCCCATGCCCAGACCCCAAGCTCCTCCACACCCGCCATGCCCCCACACCTCAGGAACCCCTCTACTACCCCACTGCCCACCTCCAACTGTCACCCCAACACCTTCTTTGTAGTTGTTGTTTTGGGAGGCAGGAGTTATTTGTTGTTTGTGGGTCATACTTAGCAATGCTCAGGGGTTACTCCTGGCTCTGCACTTGGGAATTACTCCCAGCCTGGTGCTCAGGGATGCTGGGGATGGAACCTGGGTCACCTGCATGCACAGCAAGTGCCCTGCCCGCTGTGCTATGGTTCAGGCCCCACCCAACACCCCTCTTTTGACAAGTGGGGAAACAGCCTTGGGTGGGGTAAAGCTTTCTCCAGGGTCACAGTGGAGTCTGGGTCAGCTCTGTCCCGGCCCCCTGCCCCCAGGTGTGTCCCTGCCTTGGCTGGTGTGGGGGCTGCGCAAGGGCTAGTGGTTCTCCCAGGACAGCTCCTGGGCCCAGTGACGGCCAGGCGGGAGTCCCCAAGGAACAGGAAGCGCCAGCTGGGTTTCTGTTTTAAGATGTCTTATGGGGAGAGTGTGTGTGGGGGCAGGGGCCAGAACATCAACTGAGCTGCTGGCCTGGAAACTGGAGCCCCACCCCCACCCCAGGCTGAAGGATCCCCCGTGTTCGCTTGAGAAGGCCCGACAGGGCAGGGCAGCCACAGTTCCCAGCATTTATTTCATACAGCTGTTTCAAAAGCTTGTTTAAAATAGAGATCATCATATATATATATTTATATATATAAAATATATAAAGAGGCATTGAGGCGAGCCGCCCCAAAGAAAAAGCTATGTTTTATAAATATTTCTGTAGCTCCCACATCCCAGAGGAAGAAAAAAAATCAAAACAAAACAAACAAACAAAACATTTACAACCCAAGCTAGTGGTTCCATGTGGCAGGCCTGGCAGCTCTAAGCCGGACGGGCAGGGTGGCACGGGCTCAGCGGGCAGAGCAGTCAGAGGGGACGAATCCTGAGAGCTGGGGGCGAGAGCGCCCAGCGTGAGGGGTCAAGTCCTCCCCAGGCTGCCAGCCCCAGGCCCCTGGCTTCCCCCTGTCTGCCTGGACGGCCGTGAGGGACACCCTGGGCTCAGTTATTTTTAATCCCAGCGGTGCCTTGATGTCCAGCCCTCTGGCAGGGGTGGCCGCAACTCCTTTTTGGTGGCCAGGCCCGCACCGCTCCTTTGCTGGCAAGGACAGTGGCCAGCCAAACCCGTGTGTCTGCAGGCTCCTGGACCCTACCGCGGTCTCACTTGCACACGTAGCGCCTACGGTGCGCCACAGCGGCGGCAGGTCACGTAGCAGCACCAGTGGTACCTGCAGTGGCACCGCTCGACCACGCCGGTCCGTGTAGGGGTTGTAGCCACGGCCGCAGCACATGAGATCACAGCTGTCACTGCCGTGGGATGTCTTGTTGCACTGCCTGCGGGATGGGGGTCAGAGTTGGGGGTGGTCAGAGCCGTGGCACCCCCTCCCCTGGCCCAGCCACACAGCACACTCTGCACCCTGGAACTTTGGGGAATTTCCAATATCCTCCACCACACGCCCAGGCTGCCGTCCTGTGTCTAACATGGTTCTCCTCACGCCTAACAAGGCTCAAGCTCTCCGACCTGCATGAATTCCCATTGACTCTTCTGTTTATTTTGGGGCTTGGGTTATTCCCTGGCTGTGCACTCAGGGATCACTCGTGGGGCTGCTCAGGGATGCCGCGATGGAACCCTGGTCAGCCGCTAGGGGCGCCTACCCTTTGGTTCTCCCCTGGCGCTGTTCCCATTTGATCGCAAGAGAGGTAAAGCTTGCCTTTACTTTTCCTTTCAGGGAACGGGAGGAGGGGTCTCCCCAAGCTGGGCTCCCAGCACGATTCCCGACTAACTGGACTGCCAGTGGGTTCTAGAGCCTAAGGAGGCGCCACACCCTGGCAGAGCTCGAGGACTCCGGGGCTACCCTCCTGCCCCATGCTTGAGTCTCTGTCTCCAGTGAGGGGATCCACTGCTCTGAGCTGGGGGCGCTGCAAGGGATAGAGGGAGGGCAGGAGGGACCCAGGAAAGACTCAGGCCTGGGTGGGAGGCTGAGTTGGCACAGGCCAGGAGGAGCATGAGAGCACACAGGGGCCTGGAGCCAGGCTGGGCTTTGGAATCCTGCCTGCTGATGACGTCACCCCCAGGCTGGGTTTAGGGGTCTGCAGGGCAGCCCCTAGCCAGGAGCCAGCCACGACAGAGACAGCACCCACACTCCTGTCTTAATGAACAAGGATTCCTTCAAGCCCAACCCCCACAATCTGAGACCACAACTCCCCCCCTCCAGGAAGTTCTCCTGGATATACAGGCTGGGTCAGGGCCCTCTGGGCTCTGTGTCAGTCTGAACACAGGGGTGCCCCAACCCCTCCCTATGTCGATGATGCTGCACATCATGAGTGCGTCCGCAAGGTTTGTGGTTGTGAGACCCTGGGGCTCTTTGTTATAGCAGAAAATGCTACTGATACAGACGGCAACAAAAGGCCCACCCCAGACGCAGAGCTGAGGGTTGAGTTTCAGAGGCCAGCACTGCAGGATGGGGCAGGGGCAGCTGCCAAGGAAGAGTCACTGCAGGGAGGGGCTGGGGGCCCCACAGCTGTGGGCCTGATGCAGAGGGGGAGCCCCACTGTGGTGGGGGCGGGACATAGAGCCGGGACTCGCCACGCTCACACTGCCAAGAGGGACATGCCAGGGTGGGCAGCGCCCTCCCCCCAGACACAGACCCTGCGGGGGCAGGGTCCCCCATGGGCACCCCTAACCTGGCTCAGTCCCCACTCCGGCTCCCCTGGCCCTGGCCTGAGCCGCCTCTACCGCTGCTCTCCTGACCCTCCCAATCTGGCCTCCAGATGGGCACCCGGGCCTCGCGGATAGAGCCCCCAGCAGCCCCCTGCTCCGAGAGACAGAAACGTGGGCTGCGGAGGAAGCCAGTGCTGGCCGGGCCCCAACTATGTGCCAGATACATTCACAGACACTCTTTGGGCTTCAACATTCTTTTCACCTGGCAGAAGAGCGTTGTGGAATGCTACTAGGGCTCAATGATGTAAGAGTCCCGGGACCCACACCTCAGGGACACCTGGCCGACAGACCCTTACTGCCCACTGCGACAGCCCTTCGTGAGTTCCCCAATTTAGGAGACCCAGGGAGAACTTCCCAGAGGAAGGGATTGTGGCCCTGCCTCTCAGCTCAGGATGGGAAATCCCTGGGAGATACTGCTGGGCACACAGTGGGTCTGCAGCCACATTCCACTGGGCACACAGTGGGTCTGCAGCCACATTCCGCTGGGCACACAGTGGGTCTGCAGCCACATTCCGCTGGGCACACAGTGGGTCTGCAGCCACATTCCGCTGGGCACACAGTGGGTCTGCAGCCACATTCCGCTGGGCACACAGTGGGTCTTCAGCCACATTCCACTGGGCACACAGTGGGTCTGCAGCCACATTCCACTGGGCACACAGTGGGTCTGCAGCCACATTCCGCTGGGCACACAGTGGGTCTGCAGTCACATTCCGCTGGGCACACAGTGGGTCTGCAGCCACACCTCATTAGGGTACACAGTGGGTCTACAACCACAACCCACTGGGCACACAATGGGTCTATAGTCACAACCCCCAGGCACAGTGGGTCTGCAATCCTACCCTGTCTGGCACACAGTGGGCCTGCAACCTCCAATGACCTCCTCTCAGAGTGAAACCCTGCAGTGGCAGAGATAGGGCTGGGAGGCCCCAGCCCTGATTCTGAGGGAGTGGGGGAGCAGGGGGAGACAGCAGGGGTGCAGGAGGTGCATGTTGGGGGGCAGTCTACACGTGCTGGACCTCCTGGAGAGTGGCTGCCCCAGCAGATTTGCTGCCTGGTCCTGGCTGCGCTGCCCCACCCTGCCCGAACGTGCTCCCTCTCTCTCCCCTGGGCCTCAGATCCTCATTCTGTCCAACCAGCAGACGTGTGACATTGTCCTTCACTGACTCATCAGGTGAACATTTCTTTCCCAGGGGCCCCTGGAGCCTGTCTTTACCCCATCTGCTGTTCTTCCGAGGGCCCCCCACCAATGTCCAGCCCCAAGGGCCCCTCCTGGACCAGATGCTCAATAGCTGCTTCCCTAAAGCCGGGTGCTTCCCTCCCATTCCTGGGGTCCCCCGGGCACCCTTACCTGTCCTGGGCGTGCCCTGGGAGCCCACCTTCTCGTTCTTCATGCAGAAGTCGGGTGAGCTCTGCAGGTAGACTAGCTCCGAGTCCTTCACGGGCCGGATGTCCAGGTCTTTGGGCACCAGGTGCTTGCGGGTGCCCATGGGCCGGTGCACCACCTTGGTGGCCGACAGGTAGCGGGTTTTGAGGTCGGCAGCCACGTCCCGAGCTCTTGCAGCCCCCTCCAGCAGGTGCGGATGGAGCAGGAGCCCGACACCCCGTGGCACTTACACTTCACCTCCAGAGACGCGCGCAGAGCCTGCGGACAGGAAGTGCGCCGGCCGCAGCCATGTCCCCTCATGTCCCCTCCCCGCCCCAGGGTCCTCCTCAGGGACTCCCCAAATCTCCAGCGAGGGGATCTGCTGCTCAGCGCTGGGGGCTGCGAGGCCTCGGTGCCTCCTCCAGCCTGGGGAGTTGGGGGCAGGAAAGCTGCATCGGCTGTGCCGGCACCTGGGTGCCCTCTCCAGGTGCACCTGGCACTCTGCCACCTGGCCGGGCAGGACGGGCACGGCATGGCCAAGGCTGGCATTGCTCCTTTCATTTTCAAAAGGGCAACAGAGGCTCAGCGCGGTGGAGGCTCTGCCCAGGGGACAGTGGGGACGCCTAGGAGTAGGCGGGAACCCAGACCTGTCCCGCGAGGTCTCCCTCTCCCTCTCCCGGACTCTGGGGCTAGGACAGTGGAGGAATGGGAGGGACAGGAGGAGAGTGTTGGGGGTCCTCATGGGCAGGAGGGGAGTGTTGGAGTCCCCACAGGGAGGAGTGTTGGGGTCCCCATAGGGAGGAGTGAGTGTTGGGGGTCTCCAAAGGGAGGAGTATTGGAGTCCCATAGGGAGGGGGAGTGTTGGGGTCTCCACAGGGAGGAGTGTTGGGGTCTCCACAGGGAGGAAGGAAATGTTGGGGTCCCCATAGGGATGAGGGGAGTGGGGGTCCCCCATAGGGATGAGGGGAGTGTTGGGGTCCCCATAGGGATGAGGGGAGTGTTGGGGTCTCCGAGGGCAGCTGGCCCAGGCCTTGTTGGAGGAAGACGCGGTTCTGTGAGCCGTGAGTGGAGTCGGGACAGGAGTGAAAGCTCCTTCTAAAGAGACCACAGAAGCTCTGGCCCGTTTCCTGGAGTGGAGGAGCAAGGCAGAGCCCCACCCCCACCCCTGCTGGCTGCTGCCCTCCCTACCGGACACACCGAACCCCGCCCCGGACTACGCCATGGCATACAGATGAGGAGACTGAGGCACACAGAAGTCAGGGACTACCCCCACCCCAATTCCTTGGTGGGTTTGCAGGGAGAAGGAGGAGGGAAGGCGAGGTCTAGCCTCAGTGCTGGACTTGGCAAGCGGACAGAGCACACAGCTGGGGGTCACAGGGCCAGGGCATGGGGCGCTGCGGCGGGGTGGGCTGGGGGGGTCTGTGCCCTGAAGACGCTGCACTAGGGGTGGGCTGTAGGTCTGTGCCCTGAAGACGCTGCACTAGGGGCAGCTGCCCAGCTCCCTGGGTCCCAGCAGAGCACTGTAGTGTGGGGGGCACCGGTTGCTCAGGCCCGCACTGGGACAGGTGTCCTGTGGCTTGGACAGGTGTCCTGTGGCTTTTAAAGGTGTCCTGTGGTGCTGAGGCTACAAACCCACAGCCTCAGTTTCCCCAGATGCTGCACGCAGGGTGCAGGATGCCCTAGGACCTTCTTACTTGGTCCCCAGACCTGGGCTCTGTGGTGCCACATGTCTTCGGCCGAACTACCTGCACTCTTCCCGCCTCGCCCGTAGCCCCTGAACCCTGGGCGAGCAGCGAAAACTCTGTGGCCTCAGGAGGGAAAACTAACCCACCCTGGCCCAGTGTCCAGCAGCCTGGAGCCGGGCTGGTTTCCCAGCTCAGTTCTTTTTGTTTTGGGTCCACCCGGCTATACTCGGGGTTCCTCCTGGCTCTGCACTCAGGAATTACTCCTGGCGGTGCTCGGGGACCATATGGGATGCTGGGGAAGGAACCTGGGTTGGCTGCATGCAAGGCAAACGCCCTCCCCGCTGTTATCGCCCGGTCCCTCCTCAGCCCAGTTTTTAAAGACCCATTCACGCCTGTGTGTACGCATTCACCGTAGGGGTGCGGGGCTAGGGGAGGAATGGGGGGACCGTGTTTGGGGCTGTGCCCAGTCAGACCTTCGGATCAGGCTCTGGCTCCACCACTCCCCAGCCCCGCACCCCCACGGCCCTCTCTCAGTCGCCACGCAGCAGTGGCCCGGGAGAGTCTGTCTACCCTGCAGTAGAGCCCACGAAGACAGATGACAGACCTCGGTGGCAGAGCCAGGCAGGGGCTTGAGAGCTGACAGCCAGCTCAGGGCACCGCAGCCTCCAGCCCCAGTCCCAGGACCCCCGGGAGGAGGAGGCGCCCCAGCTGGAGAGGGCAGAGCTGAGGGGCGGATGGGACCCACCCTGTCCCGCCCTCCCCAGGGCCCTTGGCGGTGGCCAGCTTTGGGGGTGGCTCAACCTCTGTTGGGGCAGGGGCGGATGGGGTGGTTACCTGTCTCCCCACTTCACTGTTGTGTAGACGCATCAGTTTATTGGCTTGGGATCCTGTTTTTTTCACCTTCATAGGAGCATCGGAAAACTTGGCTCCCATGAGGAGCCCGTAGCCGAGGTTGTCCGCGCAGCCTCCCCAGCGGTTCCCGGGCCCGGGAGGCTCACCTGGCACGGGGCCGCAGGAGCAGCCCGGCACGTCGCCCGATGTGCAGGCCCGGGCGATGGCGTGGCTGATGGTGGCGGCCGACAGCGCGTACACGAAGGCCGACTCCCGGGTCCCTGTGGAGCCGCGGGGTGCGGGTCAGTAGCTGGGGCGCACTCAGAGGGAAAGTGCCCCCAGCCCGGCCTAAAGGGGGCAGGGGCTGCTGCAAGCAGAGTCCCGGGGGCACAGACCGCGCTGAGATCATCACTGGCCACTCACCAGCTGAGCGCTGCTCTCGCTCTCCCTCTCACACACACTCTCTCTCACACACACACACTCTCCCTCTCTCACACACACACTCTCTCCTTCTCTCACACACACTCTCTCTCTCTCACACACACACTCTCCCTCTCTCTCACTTACACACTCTCCCTCTCTCTCTCACCACACACTCTCCCTCTCTCTCTCACACACACTCTCCCTCTCTCTCACACACACATACACTCTCCCTCTCTCTTACACACACTCTCTCTCACACACTCTCCTTCTCTCTCACACACACTCTCCTCTCTCTCACACACACTCTCTCTCTCTCTCACACACACTCTACCTCTCTCTCTCTCACACACTCTCCCTCTCTCTCACACACACACTCTCCCTCTCTCTCTCTCACACACACACTCTCCCTCTCTTACACACACTCTCCCTCTGTCTCTCACACACTCTCCCTCTCTCTCACACACATACACTCTCCCTCTCTTACACACACTCTCTCACACACACTCTCCTCTCTCACACACACTCTCCTTCTCTCTCACACACACTCTCCCTCTCTCACACACACACTCTCCCTCTCTCTCACACACTCTCTCTCACACACACTCTACCTCTCTCTCTCTACACACACACTCTCCCTCTCTCCACACACACACTCTCCTCTCTCTCACACACACTCTCCCTCTCTTACACACACTCTCCTCTGTCTCTCACATACTCTCCCTCTCTCTCTCACACACTCTCCCTTTCTCACACACACACTCTCTCACACACACACTCTCTCACACACTCTCCCTCTCTCTCACACACACTCTCCTCTCTCTCACACACACTCTCCCTCTCTCACACATACACTCTCTCCTTCTCTCACACACACTCTCTCCTCTCTCTCTCACACACACTCTCCCTCTCTCTCACACACACTCTCCCTCTCTCACACACTCACACACACTTCTCTCACACATAGTCTCTCACACACTCTCACACTCCCACTCTCCCTCACACACACTCACACAAATTCTCATGCACACACATACACTCTCTCACACATACTTTCTCTCACACACACACTTCTCCACACATACAGTCTCTCATACATACTCTCTCATACACACGCTCACACATACACTCTCTCATACATATACTCTCTCACATTCTCTCTCTCACACACACACACACAAACACATAAACACCCTTACACCCACCATTCCCACCCTGCCTCCCCCTTACGCGTTGCTGCAGAAACCCAGGCCCACCCCTCATGGATTCCTGCCCTGAAACCTGCAGAGTGTGCGGGCACCCTCGGGGTTTAATACTGTGCCTCCCGCAAAGATCCTGGGCTGGCACAATCTGCGAGGCTGCAGGGAGCCAACAGGAGACGCCCCCAATCCAAGGCTGCTGTTCAGAGTCTGGACACACACAGGGCGGGGCAGAAAACAGGGGAGATTCCAGGGGGACAGATGCCAGGGGAGGGAGGCAGCACCAAGCAACGACGGCAGGTGGGCAGAGCAGGAGGCTCCTTCTCCCTGGCAAGGGCACTTTCAGCAGGAGCCTGGCCCCGCCTGCACCTGGGTCTCCCACCAGGGCCCAGCAGCCCTGGTCTCTGAGGAACAGCCCGTGGTCTTGTTCCAGCCACTCATGGGAGCTCTGGGGACTCACCGCTGGGAGCCTCAGTACCACCCTTCTCTTTATGTGCCTCATTTGGTACTTGGGGGTGCTCCTGGCCCAGTGCTCAGAGGACGTGAGATGTCAGGGCTGGAGCCCAGGAGTTCCACATACAAGGCACGTGCTCCAGCCTGCCCGGCTCCTGGTTCTGTTTCCCGAGGAAGTAGGGAAGAACCTTCCAGACAACACCTTCCTGGAGCTGGCTTCAGGACTGGGCCAAGCTTTGCTCAGAGCCGTACCAAGACTAGCTGCCCCCAAAGGCTTCTGCATTATACTTGCTATCCCAAACCTAACTTAGAGGCCACCTCCTCCAGGATGTCTCCACAGATATCCTTTGGTTTTTGCCTCTCCCAGCAATGCCCATCGATGATCTGTCTGGAGCTCCGTCCCAAGCGCCTGTCACCATCCACTGCCTCACTCACATCCGGGTACATCTGAGCCATCACCCAGGCTGTGCTGTCCGACAACTCACACGCCGCCCCACAACTCACACACTGCCCCACAATCACATACTGACAATTCACACAGTCACACCATCACACAATCACACTGTCACGCGATCACACACTCACCATCTGACAACTCACACGCTGTGGTCTCTGTGTTCAATGATCCCAGCCTGATCCTCGCCGTCTCCCCCTCCGGGCCTCCTGCTGTACCCCTCAGCTCCAGGTGTGCCCCGCTCTCTGCCCCCCCACGCACCCCCGCACCGGCCTTGCCTCTCTCGAGGTCCAGCAGGTAGTTGGGGGCGAGCTCGATGGAGGAGCAGTTCCAGCGCATGTCCGCGAAGGCCCTGCGACAGGCCTGCACCACCTCGCGCAGCGTGCACCACGGTCCGCATCAGCTCCAGGTTGCTGCGGCACAGCTGTACCTGCGCCCGACACCAGCCCCCTCCAGCTGCTTGCAGTGCTGCGTCTGGTTCAGCGCCAGGGCGCCGGCGTCTTGGACAACGCCCTACGGGGAAGGAAGGTGGGCTGTGAGGGGCATGTGAGGTCTAGGCCTCTCCCTGGGAGTGGGCAGCAGGAGGGGCTCTGGAAACTTCCAGGCAGGAAGCACACTGCTGCTGTGTGACCTTGGGCCCTGCGCTGTCCCTCTCTGAGCCTAGAACCGCCCTCCTGGAGCGGCATTCTGGGGAGCGCTGGAAGCACATGCAGTTGGGCACATGCAGGCACTGGTGAATTCCACTCGCTCTCAGCCAGACACAGACGTGGCCCTAATCAGCAGAATTGCCTGGGAGCAAGCGGGCCATTAACCCAGCACCAAACAGATAAACAAGCTGGGGCTCTTCATCACTACATCATTTAATTATTAAACTCATTTGTTAGGCTGTAACCCACACACACAAAGGAATTTATCAGCAGACTAAAGAGCCATTCAGCACCTCTGGGGCGGGGTGCTCCTGGGCCCCAGGGGCCCCAACAGGCAATTCTCAGCCATTCAACACAGCCGAGTCTAGAGCCAGGTCCCAGGTGCCGTCTGCTCGGTGCCTTCCTGGGCCTTATGGTGGCAGGGGGCCTTCAAGGCTGCACCCAGCCATGCCAGGGTGTGTGTGGGGGAGCAGTGGGTGCCAGGAATCAGAGCTGGGTCAGACTCAGGCACTCTAAGTGCTGGACTGTCCTGGGCTTCAAACCACTCAGTTTCGTGATGGGTCAGTCTGAGCCACGGACCTTATATATAAACTGTCTCCCCTCTGGGCCTATACCTGGAACTATTTTCCTTTTCTGGTTTTGGGGCTATGCCAAGTGGTGCTCATGGATTACTCCTGGCAGTGCTTGGGGAGCCATGTAAGGTGCCAGGAATAGAAGCTGGCATAGCTGCTGCAAGGCAAACGGCCCGGCCCACTGTCCTATCACCCCGGCCCCACTGAACACCGACTTCCAATGCTCATTCAAAAGTGAACATGATATAGGGCCTTATTCAAGCAGCTTCTAGGTGAATGGTGACATAAACTTTGAATAGTTCTGAGGCAACGGCCGAGCAAGAAAAAACACAGACTTTAGGTACCAGCTGTGCTATCTGGTCAAGGTACCTAAACCTCTCTGGTCCTCATGTCCCTCACTGTCAATGAGTGACGCCTACTTTCACAGGTGACAGAATGAGCCGAGGAGAGGGCTCAGAGGATGAAAGCAAGATGGGGGAGGCCTAGTTTGATCCTGGACACTGCCTGGTCTGCAAGAACTAAACCAGGAGTAATCTCTGCCCATGGCCAGCTGTGGCCCCAAAATAAGTGAAGCCAGGGGTCAGAGTGATAGCACAGTAGGTAGGGCATTTGTTTTGCAAGTGGCTGGCTGACTTGGGTTCAATCCTGGCATCCCATATGGTCCCCTGAGTGCAGAGCTAGGAGGAACCCCCGAGCATCGCCGGGGGTGACCCCAAAAGCAAAAAAAAAAAAAAAAAAGTGAAGCCAGACTTCAGTAACCGAGTGTGTAAAGCTTCGGGAACACGGAACGTCCGGAGCGAGGTGTCCTTGCTCCAGCGCGGTGGCGGTGTGGCTTCCCAGCTCACACACCGGCCTCACTGCACGGTGCACCCTCTGCTCTTGCCCTCTCTGAGTGCCGACTACAACCAGCAAGACTCTCATGCACGGTTCAATGTGAGAATCCAGGCAACACAGCCAGCTGCTTCTTCCTGCCTCTCTTCGCCAGGCCTCACCCCTCCTGCAACTCCAGAGCAGAAACCATGGGCCGGAGCCACAGGACAGCAAGGAAGGCACATGCCTTGCACACAGCAGATTTGATCCTCAGGACCGTAGATGGTCTCCCCAGCCTTCCAGGTGGGGGGCGCTAAAGCCAAACTGAAACAAGGCAAAAGCCATACCTGGACACGGGAAGGTAGAATGACCAGTCAGAGGTCAAACGCCCCCTGCCCAGCTGAAACCCCTCCCTGTTCCTACTGACCCGTCCCCAATTCCCAAACCCGGAGCAGGAAAACACTTGGGAAATCTGGGTGCAGTGTCTGAAGAGCTGGGGGCAACACAGACAAGGTTCCTTAATCTAAGGGAAGTGCCCGTCCCTCTCTGGCACCTCTCACCAAGGTCCCTTCTCACAGCCTGAGCTGCGGGGCGGCTGCAACATAGAGATGGTGTCACCCTCCCACCCCCCCACCCCCCCACACACACACACACACACACCAGCCAGCACTGCCCACATGGGTGATCCTGGTCCTACAACACTGCAGGGTCGGCTACGGGTGAGAGTGCCCCCTGCTGTAGAGAAGGCGTACTGCGACCCCAGGGCGGGTGCTGGGCTTTCTAACTCTCATCCTACCCTGTGCTTTTGGGGGCCTGCGTCTATCAACACTAAGAGGCTCCTAACGGCTGCCCTCTGAACCGGTTCTGTCCTCCCAAGGGTCGGTGACAGGAGCTGCCCCCCGTGTCCCAGGGGCACCCACGGCGTGAAACGGCCTCCAGCTGTCTCCCTGGGATCTCTGCTCACGAAGACAGGAGGCAGCAGCGGAGTCTGGACTGAGGGACCAGGCCATTCCCCCAGCTCCGCGGTCCTGCAGCCCCCAGGCTCCGTGCCGGGGTCATAAGCTGGAGCCCTCGGCCATCCTGGGGTCTGTCTGTCCATCGCTACAGTGGTCAAGCCTCCCAGACGGCAGCAGGGCAGGGAGGAGAGACGCTCCCCGTGAGTTCAGATGCTCCCACCCAGCAGACGGAAGCATCTGGAGCCCCAGGGAGGTGTTGGAGCCGGGGGGGGGGGCAGAGCGTGGGCCTGGGTGGGGGACCCCTGAGGATGAGGACGGGGAGCAGAGCGGGGACAGGCCAGCATTCCACCCCAGGAGGGCCACGCGGTCATCTGGTGATTAGCCGTAATGACCGTCTCTAAGTAGGCCCCCCGCGGGAGGCAATCAAGGCAGAGGGAGGCGGGGAGTCGCCGTCTGGACATCCCGGCTGGTCCTGCTGCAGAGTCTAATTGAAAACATTTTGCTATCTGGGGGCGGGGACATGGGGGAGAAGGTGGACCAGAGGACAGGAGGGAACTGGGAGTTCACGGGCACCCAGGCCTGTGTCCGGGAACGCCAGGGTGGTCGCCACTCAGGAATGGGGCTTCTCCAGGCACCGGCAATGGGGGTCCCAACTCAACTACCCACCCAACGCCGCCCCTACCTAACTCGGCCTCAGTTTCCCCATCTCCCAGATGGCAGGCAGGAAGGGGCGGGACTGGCCCATGGGGAAGGAGCTAAGCTGGAACTGGCTCTTCCCCGTCCCCCATTTTAGAGGAGAGCAAACGGCTGAGAGCCTGAAGACAAGGCCCTGGGCCACAGTGACACGGAGGCTGTGTCCAGTCTCCTGACTGACCTGGCCTCTCTCTGCACGGCCCCCCACAAAAGGGGAAACCTGCTCCCCTGAGCTGCTGCCACTAATGAGACGGGGGCACCCCCCAGGACACTCAACGCCTGCTGGCCTGCATTTCTAGTCCCAGGAGGGGTCCCCAGGCCGGCCCGCCGCTGCCCTCTCTCCCGTGCCCATGCCAGAGGGGGCTGGGAGTTGTCCAAGGCCCTTTGTCCTGGTTCACCTCCCAAAGCCCAGGAAAGCAGGAGACCTGGGCTACAGCAGGGCAGCTGGGGCTCAGGGCAGACGCCAACCTCCACTGTCAGGCACAGTCCCTGCCCCCTCCGCCAACCGGCCGGGCCCTGCCCAGCTCCACAGTGGCCTCTGCTCCCCAGGCCTGGCAGACGTGAGGACCAGGGCCTCCCAAGCCTTTCCTGCTGGTTGATGTGGTTTGGTTTAGTTTTTGGTTTGGGGGCAACGCCCAGCGATGCTCAGGGGGTTACTCCCTGGCTCTGCACTCAGGAATTACTCCTGGCAGTGCTCAGGGACCATATTGGATGCCGGGGATCTAAGCAAGGTCGGCCACATGCAAGGCAAACACCCTTCCTGCTGTGCTATCGCTCCAGCCCCTTTTCTACTCTGTTTTTTGGGCTACATCTGGTGGTGTTCAAGAGCTTCCTCTGGCTCTGTGTGTGGGGTTTGACCCTGCTGTGCTCGGGCCCCATACAGTCCCAGGGATCAAACCCAGGTCTCCCACGGGCAAAGTACAGCCCAGCTCACTGAGCGCTGCCTCTCTCTCTCTCTCTCTCTCTCTCTCTCCCTCCCCCTCTCTCCCTCTTTTTCTGTGTAGTGGGAGCGACAGCAGACCACAACTCACAGGGCAGCTGGGAGATTTCTGTTGCTGCTGTTTTGTGGGGAAGTCCAGGCCTCTTGCACAGACAGCCCACATGCGAGCCACTGAATTCCGCTCTGCCCACCCCAGTGGTAACTTCTGAGGGAAGGAGGTTGGGTCACACACAGTGGTGCTGAGGGCTTACTCCTAGCTCTGTGCTCAGGCAACCAGATGAGGTGCTGGGGACTGAACTGGGGTCAGCCTCATGCACAGCAAGTGCCTTACCTTCTTCACTATCACTCTGATCCCAGAGGAGGTTTACATAAAATATCCATAAAGCACTTAACCCAAAGCCTGACATGCACACATACACATGAACGCACACGCACTCAGACACACTCACAGTGGTTATTTCTTTTTTGTTGCGGGGAGGTGGGAAGAGGGGATGCTGCTTCACCCCCAGCGGTGCTCAAGGGTTCCTCCTGGCTCTGCACTGAGGAATCACCTGGTGGGGTTTGGGGACCATATGGGAGCCGGAGATTGAACCCAGGTTGGTGCCTTGCCCAGTGGACCATCTCTCCGGTCCCCATTATGGTTATTCCTAGACTCCATGTCTGTGGCCCCTCTCAGCATCAAGCGCAAGGCTGGCCACTGTGCGAGGCTGAGCTCTCCGCTGGGCTCTGAGCTCGCGGCTACCATTGAACTAGCTGTGTGACTATGGGTTAGTTGCTTGGTCTCTCTGAGCCTCAGGCTCCTCTGTGGAACGGCAGTGATGAGACTATGTCCCACCTCCTGGAGCTCTGGGAACAGGGGCTGGCCCCCGCCTGGCCTCTGCCCCCCCTCACCTGCTTTCGTCCTTCCTTCTTGGCATCATGTCCCTAACCCTCCAACTCCACCCCTGCAGTCCACTCCATTCCCCTCCCTGGACAGACCTACCCACTGCTCCACTTCTCACGTGGTCTTCACCTAAGGACACAATATAAAGTCCACCAGCAGCACTTTAGGTTTGGGAGGTGTGTGTGTGTGTGTGTGTGTGTGTGTGTGTGTGCGTGTGCGTGCTTCCTATTTCCTCTTCCTTGTCTTCCTTGTTTCCTGGTGTGGGATGGAGCCAGGGCCTCACACATGCAAGGCACATGCTATGGGCCCCGAACCCCGCTGAGCCCTCTCTCGCTTCTATAAGCTCAGCTTCCCTGAGAGTCCGCTCTCCTGCACAGCCGGCACGCTGGACTGTCCCCTGTGGCCAAGGACGGCGTGGCTGCCATCTGCTCTGCCACGTGGCAGCGCAGGGCCCTGTGCAATCCCCGTGTGGAGCCTCAGCACCCACCCGAGAAGCCCGGCCTCACCCCTGCCCCTCCGCTGCTCTGCAGCCGGTCCCTTCTCTCCCCTGGCCCTCCCTTTATCTGAGCACGCAGGGCTGGGACTCGGTTCAGAAGTGGCCAGGGGGGACAGTGCCGGGTCCCAGTAGCAGAAGGCTGGTGGCCATGGGCTCCTGGAAGGAGCAGGGTGGGGAGTGGGGGCAAGTCTGGAACACACACACACACACACACACACACACACACACACACAGCCCAGCCGGCAAGAAGAGTTTCCAGGTCCTGAATCATCAATTAATTGATAACTCAGTCACATAGGGGCAGTGACCTGGATTTTGCTGGATTTTGCTACCCTGGCGGGTAGCTAATCCTCTGACCTTCCTCCCGCCCCCCCCCGCCCCCACAGGCCATGCCAGGCTTGTCTTATCAGCAGGCCCTGCCCCACTCCAGGTCTGCCCTGGCTTTTCCTTCTCTCAGGGAACGCTCCCGCCTGCATGCCACCCCGCAAGCCTGGCGAGGGGTCCCCAGGAGAAATCTTCCCAGAATATGATCCCCGTCCCTCCAACTGGATCCGTGAGGGCTTAGGGGGTGCATTTGCAGTTAATTACTGTCCGCCTGAGCTGATCTCCACTGAATCAGACAGCAGCGCCTCCAGGAAGGGCTGGGTGTGACTCGGGGCCTGGACTGACAGCAGAGGAGAGACCCCAACCCCGCATCAGGAATGTCTTATCTCAAAGCCCACCCAGCTGTTTCCCGGGGCTCTTCCATGGGTTGCTTCTCCTACGGTCTAAGTTGAGTTCCAGCTTACTGCCTGACTTGGACAGAAAATGACCCGGAGGTCCCAAGAGTCTGCTGGACGCCGCTGCCCCAAGGCGGGCACGCAGAGAGCTCTCAGGAGCGTGATGGGGCTTCTGCTAGGATCAGCGCCTGGCTAGGAGGCGGCTCTGAAAAATCCCCAGGGGTCAGCTTTGACCCAATGCGCCCGGAAGTGCCCCTGCGCCCTCTGCCCTACGCCACCGTGTCACCCCGCTGTCCATGCCCCTCTGCCTCTGCTCCGCCGCGCCCCCGAGGTAAGGACAGTCTTGCACGCGGTAAGCAGGCTGCAGCACGACCGCCTAAAGACCCCTGGCTCAAAGTTGAATTCCCGGGTCAGGGCGCGCCGCCCCCCCCTCCCCGCCGCTCCCGAACGCCCCTTGCATGCTCCGCGCCATCCACCCCCCCACCACCTCCCAGCTGCCCGTCCAGGAGAGGTGGGGGGGCGGTGGCCGCGGGCTCCCTACTTACAGCCACTTGATGCCATAACACACGCCGGTCTGGAAGGCCAGGGCGAAGAGCAGCGTCCCGCAGAGCCGCGGCCGCGCCCTCATGGTGGCGCGGAGGGCGCCGGGGGCCCGCACCGTCGAGCAGCCGCGCCGGACCCCGCCGCGCTCACTGCCGCCTGCAGCCGGGGGAGAGAGGGGGAGCGGTGAGGGCGGCGCGCGGGCGCAGGGGGCGTCTGTATTCAAATTACAGAGGAGGGTCGGGCCCCGGAGGCCGGCGCCGCGCCCCCCGCCCCGCACCGCCCGGACGCGGCAGCCGTCTGGCTCGGAGTAGGCGCGGCGCGGCCGGGGGCTTCGGCCAGCGCCACCCCAGACCCGCCGCTCCGGGGCCGGCTGGACCCGAGACCCCGAGGAGGCGGTGTGCAGGGACAGAGACTGCGAGACAGGAGAAACGGCAGGAACCCAGCGCCAAGGACAGGGAGAAATGGGGGCGCGCACCTCGGGCGGGACAGAAAGGAGAGGAGCGAGGGGGTCTCGAGGAGGCGCGGATTCGGGGTCTGGGTTATCTCGGCAATAGTAGTGATTCCTGGTGCTGAGCTCTGCAATTCTCCCGCTCCCTGAACTGAGTCTACCCCCTCTTAAACTGGGCGCGCTGCTGTGATTTGGATCCCGTGTACGACATTCGGAGTTTCCATTTGCTCCTTCTCGCACCCCCAGAAGTCAAATGCCGTCGCTTCCCTCATTTCACATTTCCGGTTTTCCGGAAAACCGAGACTCCTAGTCCACGGAACGGGACTGTCCGACTCCCACAACTCCACGGAGACCCCAAGAAGACAAAATGTGGGGAAGCTTGCTCTGGAGTTCAGCTTCTGTCTGTGACGGGGAGAATGCGCAACGGGAAAGCGAAGGCCTCTGCACGGTGAGGGCCGATCAGGGCTGGGGTCCCCGTGGTAGTTGTGATGGCAGAGGGCTGCCCAGAGGTGGTTGAGCCCGGAAGGGCACAGGCTGGCACCATTCCGCCTCCGACCGCCAGGCGGCGCCCCTGGCCGCGAAGCCGAGGAGACCCCGTCCGTGCCGAGGTCGCAGAGCTGCTCTCTGGCTCCTTTTCTTTTTAATTTTTTCCCTTCTTCATTTTCACCGCATTAATTCCTTTCCCAGCTTTCCCCAAAATTGACCGGCACCTGGTGTTGGCCTGGAGATATCCGCAGCCCCGACACTTCTCCCTCTAGGGAGGGCCAGAGACAAAAAGATTCCTTTCTAGGTTTGGGGGCGTTGGGAGAAGCAGGCGCCAAACGCCCTTAACCTCAGTTTCCCCATCTATGCAAATGGAGACTGGACTACACTCCGCCTCCCAACGCCCTGCAGATTACTCTTGAGCGCCCTCGGTCGAACTTTTCGCCATTTGTTGGGGGCCACACTCAGCGGTGCTCAGGGATCACTTCTGGTGTTCAGGGACCCTATGGGAGATGGAACCCGAGTCGGCCAGCTGCAAGGCCTTACCCCTCTGCTATGGTTCCAGCCCAGACACCTGTGTTCAGTGAGCACGCGTGAACGCACACACGGATTTGGAACCCCACTGTCTTGTGGCAGCTCCAACATAACCCAGAGGAAGGCAGGGAGAAAACGCTGAATTACATCTCCCCCACTTCCAGAACCGAGTGTCAAATGCCCAACACAGAAGTACTTACTACAGATTTGCCTAGTCAAAACTAGGGGGTTACCAACCAACCAGTGAGAGGGTCAGTTACACTGCATGCTCCCTCCCACCCAGCCTGTGTCCAAACCCTTTCTTTCACTAGCATACCACGTTCTTGAGATCAGAGAAATATGGGTTGGCTATGGGAGAAAGTAGAGAATCAAAACTCTAGCCTCGCTCTTTGTCACACCTCTCCCAAAGTGGGGTTCCCCTGACTGCGCCCAACGTTTCTGCAGCTGCATGACGCGGGAGAGTGAAATAGTGGGATACTGTGATCAAGCCCAAATGCCAGAGAGCCCCCCATCCGGGCCCCCTAAACCCACACAGGACCCATCTGCTGCTGCTTCTTTCTGGGGATGCTGCGTCTGACCTGGACCTCTGGGTCCCCTAGAGAACCAGAGGATTCCTTTAGAGAGCAATCCTCTCTAGAGTGCCGGTGCCCAGGACAGCGGAGCAGCCAGGCTGGGTCACCCTCAGCCTGCTGCCCCGCGCTCGGGGCGCGCTAGCCTCCAGGAGTCCCGGGCCGCCAGGGGGCGCTAAGCCGAGGGTTCGAGGCGGTTCCGGGAGTGCCTCAAGAACTGTGGACCTGGGTCTCAGGTGTCCCCGTTTCGGGGTGGGGTCGTAGGACTAAGTGCCCTCTACATTCAGGTCGTTCTAGAACTCATCCGCTTGAAACGAGCAGCCTTGCTTCTGGCCGGGCACGTGTGGACCCGTGCACAGAGCAGGGTCTTCGGGAGAGACCCAGGGTCCCTTCTCCCCCGCTAGTCGTCGGTCCCGGTTGTGGGCATCTAAGCTTACTTCTCCTTGCAGTCTCGAAGGAGAAAGGGCACCGACTGGCTGTGCGCACGCCGCGCTCCAACAGGTGGTTGGAAGGACGCTAGATGCCCGCTGCCAACACTGCCAGGCTCCCTGAGAGCCAAGCCGGTGGGCACAGGCCGCACCTCCCGGACCCCAGGAGCCGGGTCTGGCAGGAGCGGGCGCCCCGCGGGTCGGGGGTTAGGTAGTGGCCAGGGAAGGCTCCTCGCCACTCGTTAGATCGCACCGCTAGCGCCGGGACCCTGCGAGCCGCTAACGCCCTCGCCGCCTCAAGGTTACCTGCAAGGCCCAGCCCAACTCTGCCAATGCCCGCAGCCCTCGGGGTTGGGCCCGGGCTCCGCAGAGAACCACACACCGGTTCGTCCCGAGATGCGTTATTTGCAAAGTGGGGAGGGTGGGGTGCAGAAACTCGGGGTACCTTCCACGAGCCCTCTGGAGCCCGACTGCTCACGCGAGTCACGGAAGGCAACTCAGTGGCCGGGGGTAGAGGTTGACGCGGGTGGGGGGCTGGAGGGACTCTCCTCTTCGCCCCCAACCCTACCCCCGCCCCGAGTTCTGGTCTGTAAACAAACTGGGCTCCGCTCCCTTGCTGGCCGTTTCTGGAGAGCCCTTCGCAAAGCACAGCGTGGGCTCCCACCCGCACCCCGAATCTGGCAGTCGTTGCTGGGGTTCTCTGACCGTCTGCCACCCGCTCTCCGCACACACCCTCTGCCCGCCCGCGGGATCCAAGTGCCCCCACCCCCGGGATGGCTCCCGCCTGACCTCATCCGCGGGCCGGCTGCGAAGGAGGGGGTCGAATCGGGCGGAACCGGGCCGGCCCGGCAAGCTAGCGTCGGACCTCGGGAATCGCACAGCCCGGCTCCATCGTGCAGTTCCAGAAAGCCCGCGCCGCCCACCCCCCCACCCCCGCGCACCCCCGCGGCCGCGCTCCCGAAGGCGCATTCCTTGGAGTGCAGTGAAGACGAGTACTAAGGCGCAGTTTGCTCACTAGGTTTGTGCGAGTGTCTAAGCCGCTGGCGATCGGGCGCGGGAGACCCTAGCCAGGCCTCGCTGCTGCCTTCGCAGGTCTCAGCCCCGTGCCCGCTCGCCCGCCCTCGGCTCACCTCCTGAGCGTTGACTCCGTGCGCCCTGATGGCCCGCGCCCGGGCGCGGAGAGGCTAGCACGGCTCCCGGTGGAGCCCAACGCTCTGTTCGCTGGGCAGGCAGCCAGGGAGGCGCCGTCCGGGCGAAGCGGCGAGAGAAGGCAGGGCCGGGATCCTGGCAAGCGGCGGCCCGCTCGGTTCCGCGGGGCCGGTGGCGCGGACCCCGAGTGCGCTGGGCTCTGGCCGCTGCCCTCGCTGGCGTCCGCCTCCTCTCCCGGCACGGTCTGCAGCGCTGCTGGCCCCGCGGCTTTATAAGGCGCCGGCGGCTACTTTGATCCGCCCACGTCAGCGCGCAGAAACCCGGGTGGCTGCCCCGCGCGGGGGCGGAGACCTCGAGGATGCCACGGACCTGCGGCGCCAGCTGCACCAGGCGGCTTCTGGGCCCCGGTGAGTGACCGAGGGGCCGGGCTGACGGCCGCTTGGGGGTGCTACGCCTGCTGGCCCCTGCCAGCGAGCTTCGCTTCGTGGCCGCCACGCATGCCGGTCAGGTGGGCTGAGCAGCACAGCCCAAATCCGCTGGTTTCAGGACTGGGGCTGGAGGCCCGTCGGTGGCGGGTTGAGGGTCCAAGGAGCAGCGTGTGCGCTCGGATCTCTGCTTCCCTTTCATCTCCCTCTGTGTGTGCTCCCAGGTTCGGAAAGGAAGGAACGAAGGAGGTTCCTGGCTCAGCTTTGCGACGAGTTGTCAACTTGGGCATCCAGGGGCCCTCTGGACTGATTGGGAAGCCTTTGGGCTCCTTTGGACAAAGGGGTGACCAGCAGGGCTCTGAGGGGTGATTCCTTTGAGGCCTAGCCCTGGCCTGGGCTGGCAGTGCTTTGGGGGAGGAATAGCTTGCCTGGTCTGGTGGGGTGGGTGCCTCCCCCGCCTCAGCCATCTGAATTACCCTGCCTTCTGGGGGGCCCGTTTCTAACCACGGGTCTGTGGTTTCCTTTTGCCTCTGTCTGTACCTTCCTCAGGGTGCCTTGCTCCCACGGTCAAGCCATTCATTAGCAGAAGGAAATGGGGATTTAGAGAAAAGGTGGGGCCTCAGAGCCCCTAATGCTGCCCTGCCCCCCCGTTTTGCAGGCATCCATTAAGTAGCAGCATGGCATCCAACCCCACGTCGGGGCTGCCAGGAGACAGTGTCGGGCACAGAGCCTTTGGTATATCACCCCCAAAGGTCCTAAGAGTGGAGAGGGCTGTAAGGGGCTTGTCCCAGCTGCGCAGGAGCACATGGGAGTATCCGCGAGCCACGACTTGCGGAGGAAACGCAGCCACGCATTGCTGTGCTCACCGGCACACTGTGAGCCCACGCAGGGCGCTTCCACAGGGGTGGCACCAGGTGCACTCGCGCCCTGCCCCAGTCACAGGCTATCCACGGAACACATGCCACATGCGGGGGTGGGATCTGAAAGGCACAGGACCACCCAAGGTCTGTTAAGGCAGTTGAGGCCAGGGTTCTGAACCTGGCTGAGACTATAAATAGGGGGCCCCAGGAGAGCATCTGGGGGCTTCTGGACTGAGAGAGCAGCAGCCTCTGGTGCCTGGCCAGCACCTAGGCCATGGGGCCCCTGGTGCCTGAGTCAGATGGCCAGCACCAGGGAGGAGAAGCTGTTCCTGATGCCTAGGCCTCGGGCCAGCACCAGAGCCACAAGGCCTGAGCCCCAGAGCTGGCATCAAAGCTACAGGGCTACAGAGCTTCAGGGCTTCTGAGTGTTAGGACCACCGGCAGCAGGGCAACACGGAGCAACTCATAGACTTAGATAGGGATTCAGAGACACAAGACATGGTAGCACAAGATGAAACAAGGTAACTAGGGAAGTAGATAGGGACATAGCCGAGGAGACCTGAGAAAAGAAGCCCAGGAGAGAAAAGCCTGAGCTGGAAGGCCCTAAGGAACAGGTCCTGAAAAGAGACGTCCTGGGAGAGGACCAGAAGCATGAAGCCTTGGGACCAGAGCGATAGCACAGTGAGTAGGGCATTTGCCTTGCACACAGCCGACCGGTTCAATCCCCAGCATCCCATATGGTTCCCCAAGCACCACCAGGAGTAATTCCTGAGTGAAGAGCCGTGAGTAACCCCTGAGTGTCACTGGGTGTGACCTAAAAAACAAAAAGCAAAAAAAAAAAAAAAAACAAAGGCATGAAGCCTTGAAGAGAGACATCCGAAGTGAGAGGCCCTGATAAGAGGAGCCCACACAACCCCCACCCCCAAAGAGGACCTGAAGGCTGCTCTCTTTTGGAGGGTCTGTGTGGGCTTTGAAGAGGAGCCCACACAGAAAACCCCCAAAGAGAGAGCAGGCTGCAAGAGAAACCACCGGAGAGAGATAGAGGTCCACGAGAAGTTTCTGCGGAGAGCAAGCAAGAGATGAAACCAAGCAACATTAAAGAATAACCTTCAGGAACCTCCAGCCTTGTTATTCCACCTACGGGTCAGGGGTACAGTACGCCTGGACACAGGCGGCCCCTAGCAGACAGTGAGTTCTGCTGGGGACCCAGCTAGACCCCAGCATCTGCTGCCTTAGTCATTCCCTGACCCCCAAGAAATGTTAAAGCTATGGAACCCACAGGAGGGCCCTTGAGCCTGGGGCCTTGGGACCTCCCTGAGGGGGGAGCCACAATCCCTCTCCAATACAGTTATTTTTAAGCCTTACTGCGGGCACCCCTATTTCCTCTCCCAGATCAGGGATCTCTGTTATAAAAGCGGTGGGCAAGGAGTGGGGCTTTGGATGAGCAGGGGAAGACCAGGCTGGAGATTAAAATTCCCAGGGTTGGGGCCAGAGAAATAGCACAGCGGTAGGGGACTTGCCTGGCGTACGACCCACCTAGGTCAAACCCCAGCATCCCATAAGGTCACTTGAGCACTACCAAGAGTAATTTCTGAGCCCTGAGCCAGGAGTAACCCCTGGGCATCTCAGAGAGTGGCCCCAAATCCAAAAAATAATAATAAAGTTTCCAGGGTGGAGTGTCCTTAGCACTCGCACTCCCCAAAGCCTCTCTCTCATCAGAGCCCTGCAGCTGAGCGCTGTGTGACGGGGCGCCCTCCTCCAACAAACTCCACTCATTTGGATAGCCAGGCTCAGTGGTCTCTAAGTCACCCAGAAACTGCTTGGTTTCTGGCTGCTTTGGGCACTTGGGTTCCGGCATCTACGGTGTGCGCTTTATTTCTTAGCTGTGTTGTTTTGAGCAGATTGCCTAACCTCCCTGGACTTGGGTTCCCCCATCTGAAAACAGGTATCACGATTTGTCAGCCCCGAGATTGGGCACCCCATGGAAGCAAGGCCTGAACAGGGGAGGCATTGGCAACTGTTGAGCTGCTCCTGGAAGCAGATCTCTGGCTCAGAGCACACTGGCACCGTGGATCGAGGAGAAGGACAACGATCAGGAGGAAGAGGAAGAGTTGGAGAGAAGCTGTTGTTCTGGGGGAAGTAGACGAAGCTGGAAGACTCCCCAGATCGCCAAAGCTCTGAGTGTTTTCAGTCGGCCCTCCCAGCATCCAGACCAGGTATGGGCGGGGGAAGAGGAGTCTGGCCTGGTGGGTGCGCAGCAGAGTGGAAGCAGAGCCCTGATTGATGTGGCCCCTCCCTGGCCCAGGCTCACCATCTGCATAACATGAATGCTCAGAGACCCTAGCACCCACTTCAGTTTCCCCCCCTGGAGGCCCTGGATGAGGGTCCCCAAGGTGGAAGCCCAAAGCCGGAAGTGGTATGAAACGTAGGAACAAATATTGTGCCTCCCTGAGCCCCTGGCGTGTCACCTGTCAGTAGGGCTGAGGGACCAAGTTCACGGACTCCAGGGTCTTTTCCAACTCTAGAACCCAGATCTCAGAACTCTCAGCTCTAACCTGTGTAATATGGTGGACACTATGAGCCCACAAGCCTCTGTCCTCTGCACCAGGATGTATTTTTTTAAAGTATTTTATTATACCACCGTGAGATATACAATTACAAAGATAAACAATTAAAAAGTTGATATTTGGGTTTTGGTCATACAGTGTTCCAGCACCTATCCCCTCCACCAGTGCCCATCTCCCACCACCAACATCCCCGGTTCCCCCCCCCACCCCCAGCCCGCCTCCATGGCAGGTTCTTTATTTCTTTCCCTTTTCTCTCTCTTTCTCTTTTCCTTCCCTTCCAGACTATGGATTACAGAACATACATTAAAGGGTTGTCATGTGTATCTTTTGTCTGTATTTTTTTTTTTTTTGCTTTTTGGGTCACACCCGGGCGATGCTCAGGGGTTTCTCCTGGCTCTGCACTCAGGAATTACTCTGGCGGTGCTCGGGGACCATATGGGATGCCGGGGATCAAACCCGGGCCAGCATGGGCTGGCTGCATGCAAGGCAAATGCCCTACCCACTGGGCTATCGCTCTGGCCCTTTTGCCTGTATTTAATGCTCAGTTCTAGGTTGGTAGTAATACTTTTCGACAATTGTTAGCACACTGTTCCATTTTCTGTCTTACCTAGCCTCTGTGACTCCCACACGTTTGTGATAATTTCCACCTTACACAAGACCTCCTGATACATGTTTCACTTGACCTTGGATATTGGTATCATAATATGTACATATATATTTATGTCATGCAAATAAATGCAGTCATTCTGTATCTGTCTCTCTCCTTCTGGCTAATTTCGCTCAACATAATCTTTTCCATGTCCATCCATTTATAGGCAAATTTTATAACTTCATTTTCCTAACAGCTGCATAGTATTCCATTGTGTAGCTGTACCAAAGCTTCTTTATCTAGTCATCGATTCTCGGGCACTCTGGTTGTTTCCAGACTCTGGCTATTGTGAATAATGCTGCTATGAACATAAAAGTAGGGATGGTGTTTCCGCTGCGTATTTTTGGTTTCCCAGAGTAGATTCCCAGGAGTGGTATGGCTGGGTCAAATGGGAGTTCAATTTCTAGTCTTTGGAGGAATGTCCATATTATTTTCCAGAAAGGCTGTACCAGCCGGCATTCCCACCAACAATGGACGAGTGTCTCCTTTTCCCCACATCCACGCCAGCACTTGTTGTTCTTGCTCTTTTGAATATGTGCCAGGCTTTGTGGTGTAAAGGCTTTGTGGTATCTCATTGTTGTTTTGATTTGCATCTCTCTGATGATTAGTGACGATGAGCAATTTTTTCATATGTTTTTTGGCCATTCGAATTTCTTCCTTGTTGAAGTTTCTGTTCATTTCTTCTCCCCATTTTTTAACGGGGTTGGTTGTTTGTTTTCTTCTTGTAAAGTTCTACCAGAGCCTGATATATCCTGGATTTTAACCCCTTATCAGATGGGTATTGGGTGAATATTCTTTCCCATTCTGTGGACTGTCTTTGTACCTTAGTCACTGTTTCTTTTGAGGTGCAGAAGCTTTTTAGTTTCATGTAGTCCCATATGTTTATATTTTCTTCTAGTTGCTTTGTTAGTGACGTTTCACCTTTGAAGATGCCCTTAGCTTCAATGTTGTAGAAGGTTTTTCCTATATTTTCTTCAATGTACTTTATGGATTCAAGTCTGATATTGAGATCTTTAGTCCATTTTGATCTGATTTTTGTGCATGGTGTTAGACACAAGTTCAAATTCATGTTTTTACATGTCGCTGCCCAGTTTTCCCAACACCACTTGTTGAAGAGGCTTTCCCTTACTCCATTTTGGACTCTTTGCACCCTTATCAAAGATTAAATGATCATGTGTTTGAGGTTGGGTGTCAGGATACTCAATTCTATTCCATAGGTCCACAGGTCTGTTTTTATTCCAATACCATGCTGTTTTAATTACTACTGCCTTGTAGACCAGTTTGAAGTTGGGAAAGGTGATGCCTCCCCATCTTTTTTTCCCTAGGATTGCTTTAGCTATCCTTGGGGGGTTTATTGTTCCATACAAATTTCAGGAGTGTCCTGGGAATATACCCTGGAAAGCCAAAAACACACAGCGGAAACACAATCCGCACTTTTATTTTCATAGCAGCACTATTCACAATAGCCAGAACCTGGAAACAACCAGTATGCCTGAGAACTGATGACTGGATAAAGAAAATGTGGTACATCTACACAATGGAATACTATGCAGCTGTCAGGAAAAATGAAGTTATGAAATTTGCCTATAAATGGATGGACATGGAAAGAATCATGTTGAGTGAAATTAGTCAGAAGGAAAGAGAGAGACATAGAATGATTGCATTTATTTGCATGACATAAATATACCAGGTGATCTTACCAAAAGTGGAAATTGCCACAAGCGCGGTGGGAGTCAGGAGGTTAGGTAAGATAGAGAAGGGAACATGTGTGAATAAATGTCAAAAGGTCTGATACCAACATAGAACTGAGCATTAAATACAGGCAAAAAATGCAAATGATGGCTTCTAAATGTACGTAGTGCAACCCACAATGTGTAGTAGAAGGAGGAGAGAGAGAGGGAGAGAGAGAGGAGATAAAGAACCTGCCATTTAGGCAGGACGTGGGAGGGGGAAGGGAATTGGGGACATGAGTGGTGAGTGATGGGCACTGGTGGAGGGCAGGGTGCTGGAACACTGTGTGACCGAAACCTCCAAGCGTGAACAACGTTGTAATTGTATATCTCACGGTGGTATAATAAAATGTTAAAAAAAAAAGTGTAATCAAAGCATTGAAAGTAAAAAGAGAAAAAAAAGAACAAAAAAAAAATTTCAGGAGTGTTTGGTCAATTTATTTGAAGAATGTCATGGGTATCCTTATAGGGACTGCATTGAATCTGTACAGAGCTCTAGGTAGTATTACCATTTTGACAATGTTGATTGTCCCCATTCATGAACAGGGAATGTGTTTCCACTTCCTTGTGTCCTCTTTTATCTCTTGGAGCAGTGTCTTGTAGTTTTCTTTGTACAGGTCCTTGACACACTTGGTTAAGTTGATTCCTAGGTATTTGATTTTCTGTGGCACAATTGTGAATGGTCTCTCCCGGCTAATTTGCAACCCCAGAAGAGATCCAGACCCATCCACTTCAGACCCACAGCTGTGGAAGCAACCCATGGAGCTGACCTCCGGGGCCTCAGCCATCCCTGACCAAGTCCAACATTGCTCCAAGGGTTTGCTCTCATGAGCCGGGGAGAGACCATGCTGGCTGGACTCGGAGTGGATTTTGGGCCCTGCCCTTTCCTCCGCCTCCATGCCAGTTGCCCGGGAAGAGAGAGACCCACCCATGCCAGACCCACATGTCCTTAGGCGGGGTCGCTTATGCGCCACACAATATTTTTATAGGATACTGAATTTTGCATAAGGTTCTTCCCAATTTCTTTCCACATTTATACATAGTAAACAGTTATAGACATGTTTTAACTGATACCAGTAAGCCTGGCAAGAAGCCAGAGCAAACCACACATCATGCAGTTAGTCATTCTCAACATCCAGACTCCATAGTTCCTCAGAGCTCCATCCAAGAGAAAACCTGATCTTCCCCCTTTAAGTTTCATCAGTAAATGCTCGGGTTGAGAGCCTTCTACTGAGACTATACCACCTACACGGTAAAGCCTGGCAAGCTACCGTGTTTTATTTACTTTTTATGCCAAAAAAATAGTAACTATTATGAACCTCAGTTCCATAACCTGAAGAATGGTTTCAGGCTCCTCCTGTCCCTGTAGCAAGTAGATGACCTTGGGTTGCACTTGCTTGTGACAGGACTAATGGATATGTTACTAGTGCCCACTAGAGCAAATCGATGAACAATGGGAAGACAGACAGTGACAGTGAATTGTGAATGGAATCGTTTCCTTAATATCCCTTTCTTCTCTTTCATTATTTGTATATAGGAAAGCCACTGACTCTTGGGTGTTGATTTTGTATCCTGCCACTCTACTATATGCGTCTATTGTTTCTAGGAGTTTTTGGTAGAGAGTTTAGGGTTCTCTAGGTATAATATCATGTCATCTGCAAATAATGATAGCTTGACTTCTTCCTTGCCTATCTGGCTGCCCTTGATGTCCTTTTCTTCTCTGATTGCTATGGCAAGTACTTCCAGTACTATATTAAATAAAAGAAGTGAGAGTGGGCAACCTTGTCTTGTCCCTGATCTCAGGGGGAAGGCTTTCAATTATACCCATTTAGAATGATGCTCTCTGTGGGCTTTTGGTAGATGGCTGTAACTATCTTGAGGAAAGTCCCTTTAATTCCCATTTTCTGGAGGGTTTTAATCATGAATGGGTGCTGGATCTTGTCAAATGCTTTCTCTGTGTCTATTAATAGGATCATATGGTTTTTATTTTTTCTCTTATTGATATGATGTATTATGTTGATTGACTTGCGGAATGTTGAACCATCCAGGATGTATTTTGGAGGGCCTTCCCAGGAGGTGGGGGGCTTGGAGGTCTGGTCAGCGTTGCCCAGCCAGCTGTCCTGTGCCAGAGGTGGCCATGCCCCCACGACACCCCATAGGCAGGGTCCTAGTGGGCAGCAGGTGCGTCACCAGAGATCCTAAAGCTCTCACACTTCCCTCTCCACCGTGGCCTCAGCAACTCTCTCTAGCCTGAGGAATCTGGGCGCATCCTTTATAAAGTTCAGAGATCCCCCAAGCCACTCTTCCTAAAGGCAGGAAGGAAGCCTGGTGGGTAAACCAGGAGCCCCTGTGTGCTGGCCACTTTCTGGATCCAGGAGTGAGAAAGGCCTGGGTCTGGTGTGGGCACAATGAGCTCAGACATAATGGGGGGGCTTAGGCACAACCCCTAAGCCATTGACGGTAAAACAAACCCAGACTATGTGCTACCTGAGCAGTGGCCCACGTTTCTCAGATGTTTTACGGCCGGGGACAGGCCTGAGGGGGCAGGGGCACGTTCCATTGGGCGCCTTCTTCCTGGGGCTGGTGAGCAGGTCCCACCAGGCTTGGCTGCATGAGCTGTTCCCACCAGGCCTGGCTGTGGGGATCTGTTCCCACCAGGCCTGGCTGCATGAGCTGTCCCCACCAGGCCTGGCTGCATGAGCTGTTCCCACCAGGCCTGGCTGCGGGGAGCTGTTCCCACCGGGCCTGGCTGCGGGGAGCTGTTCCCACCGGCCTGGCTGCGGGAGCTGTTCCCACTAGGCCTGGCTGCCATGAGCTGTTCCCACCAGGCCTGGTTGTGGCACTGGCCCTCTGGAAGGACGTGTGGCCCTCCAGGTTCTGTCCCAGTGCTGGCTGCTCACCTCTGAGAGAGAAACCCAGTGCCAAGTGACTAAAACAGAGGAGAACCAGATTGGCTCCTGCAGGAGGCGGAGGGAAGAGCATTTGCCTCGCAAGCGGCCAACCCAGGTTTGGTCCCGGCATCCCATATGGTCTCCTGAGCACCGCCAGGAGTGATTCCTGAGTGCAGAGCCAGGAGTAACCCCCTGAGCATTGCTGGGTGTGACCCAAACCCCTCCACACCTTCCCCTGCCAGAAAACCCCACCTACACCTAGTGGAAATGTGATGTGCTGGCGGCTGGGGGAGGCCAGATTTCACCAGATCCTGGGGCAGGACGTGTGCTGGAAATTCCTTTCTGCTGCTTGCCCACAAGCCTTGTTCTTTCCTGGTAGTTTGTATTCACCAACTGGGCCCTTCAGGAATTTCAAGCTAGAGGGAACTTCCAGTTCCTTAGACCTCAGGAATCAGTCCAGGGAAGGCAGCTGATGGGCATGAGGGTCACTTGCTCCTCTTTGATTGACAGCTGCTACTGCTCTAGGGAGGCCTCCCCAGCACAGTGACACATGTTTGTTACCAGAATAGGAGGAACGGGAAGTGGCCTGCCACCAGCACTGCACAGGGCATGTGTGTATGTGTGTGTGTGCATGTGTGTGTGTGTGTGTATGTGTGTGGGTGTGCGTGTGCATGTGTATACGTGAGGGACATCCTCCACTGAGGGCAGGGACCCACAGATCTCTGTGTCCTACCCCTTTGTAGGACGGCCTTGGGCATTTCGCAGTTGGCTGTTGTTTGTTTCAGGGGGGGCACACATGGCAAAGGTCAGGCCTCCTCCCGGCTCTGCACTCAGGAATTACTCCTGGCAGTGCTCAGGGGACCATATGGGATGCTGGGGATCAACCCTGCGTCGGCTGTGTGCAAGGCAAACGCCCTACCCGCTGTACTATTGCTCAGGCCCCTCACAGCTGTTCTTGGTATTGGCCAAACACCCTGGCCTCCCTCCCAGCAGGTGTCCACGAACATGCCACTCCTCCCACCACGCTGCACTAAGGGCCTAGAACAAGAGTGAGAACATTTATAGTTGCAGCCCCCATCTGGGAAATGACCCTCTTGATCCCTGGAGCCTCAGTCTGCTCATCTAAACAAGGGAGGAGTAAAGTCTCCCAGCGGGGAGACGGTGCAGGGCAAGTGTGCACCACGCAATCAGTCCTTGATAAAGGTTAGATGCTTTCCTGCCAGGTACATAAACAGTTCCAGATGGCGCACTGGCTGTCTACTGCCTGCCGAGGCTCTAGAAATGCTATGCAGGTGGGGCGGAACCGTTAGGTGGCGGGGGACGGGGAGACGCTGGGAGCCCAATGGTGGGATTGCAAAGACAAGAGGAAGTTTGGTTTGCAGGGGGGGGGGCAGGCTCAGTGCTGCTGGCATGGGAGGCCAGAGGGAAATGTGTGGAGGGTACAGGCCCATGCCCAGGAGGGCATCGGATGCCAAGGGGGCGGGGACTTTGATAGGAAGGACAGGAATGTGGAGGGGTCTCAGCAGATCTAGGGGTGGGGAGGCAGGGAGGGCCTAAGTGGCCCTCATGGGCGGCAGAACTGGTCCTGCATATGGACCCTCAAGCACTAGAAACAGAGCCCTGAATCCGAAGACTGCTGGGACAGCATCTTGCCTACGTTTTTGGTGAGCCTCTGAGGGCTCTTTGGAGGTCTGGGTCCCTTTCTGGTGAATAGGGGAGCCGCGCTGCAGGGAGGCAGCAGGGACGGCTGCAGGCAAAGCACGCGTCTCACGCTGTGCTCGCTCTCTGCAGGCCCCCTTTCTGCTCTTGCCTGCAAAGGGCAGCTTGGAAGGCCAGAGCCAACCCGGTCGAGGCAGAGTGGATGAGAGAGAGGGCCACCCTCTTTGTCATCTGCCAGGACGCTGAGAACCCTGAGCAAGGGGCTGGCTTTTGGCAGAATCATCCCAGGCCTCTAGTTGAACTCTAGAACTTTCTATGTTCTGCCACACTTCAAGTTTTTTCCAGACTTGCAGTGGCTTTTGGGGAAGAGGAAGGTGAGGAGACAGAAAGGCTCAGCCCAATTTGTAAGGAAGAGATTGGGGCCACACCCAGCAGTGCTCAGGAGCTGTTCCTGTCTCCATGCTCAGGAATCACTCCTGGCAGTGCTCGGGGACCATGTGCAGTCACCCACATAGCTCGGGATCGAACTGGGGTCAGCTGTATGCAAAGCCAGTGGCCGAGCTTCTATGCTATTTCTCTCAACTAGAGCTGTTACCCACTGGATCCCACGGGACGTCAAAAGATCACGTGGCCGCCCACCTACAAGATGGTCAGACTTCTTTGTCAAGACCCTGAACGAACGGTTTGAGGTTCTTTGCATTCCTGAAGCAAACCAGATGCCATTGGGCTACACTGGCACGTGATGGGGTCAAATGGAAATATTACTGGCGCCTGCTCGAGGAAATCGATGAACAACGGAATGTCTAGTGATCTAGTGATCTAATAATTTGGTTTTTGTTTGTAACACTTGGCAGTGCTCCCGGCTTTCTCCCTACTCTGTGCTCAGGGATCACTCATAGCTGTGCTCAGGGGACCGTATGGGATGCCCCGATTGGACCTGGGTTGGCCGCATGCTGGGCAAGTGCCCTCCCCGCGTACTATTGCTCTGGCTCCCAATCACCCTGTTTTTAAGATGAGACCCCGGCCGAGGGAGAGGGAGCCCTGCCTGGCTCTCATCACCGCCTTTTCTCACAGTGTGGGGGTTGGCAGGGCTGCTCCCTACCTGCTCCACTGAGGCGTGAGGAGACCCAGAGAGGGGTTGACAGCCGTCCGCAGACAGCACTTAACCCAAACTGACAATTTAATTGTGAAAATGTGGACGAGGTACGGCTATGTGTAAGGGAATCCAGACGGTCTCAGCCCCAGGGAGCCCCGGCCAGCACCCCAGATGCTGAGGAAGCGGAAGGTTGGGATGATGTCACTGGGCTCTGGGGCTGCTGTATGGGGATGGGCTCACCACTGACCTCTCTGGGACCAGATGGGGCGGAGGGTCTGGCCCCAGGCTGCCCTTGTTCCCTTAGAGATGGGCCCAAGGAAGCACAGAGGGGTGGTGACTTGCCTAAGGTCTCGTGGAAGCCCGGGCTGAGCTCCCCTTGTGCAATGAGCAGGGGCAGAGAATCTGGGTACCCAGCACGGAGTCTTGTAGGGGTGAACTCAGCTCCCCAGGAGGTTCATAGCGGGGGCACGGCCACTCTGAAGTCAGAAGGTGACTTCTGGTGGGTTCTAGAAACCCTGAGGAGAAGAGTTCCAGAGATGCTGAGTCAGAGAAGGCAGGTCACCAGCTCAGGGCACCAGCAAACTGCCCTGGGTCCTTTTAGAAGCCCCCTCCCCAGGAGAAAGTGCCACCTCTTCTCACCCAGAGAAGTCATGCGGGTGTAAGGCAATGCTGTGCACAATGCTGACTCCAGTTGGATCTGCAGAACCACCTATCACCTCCCACGCCAAGCATCACCAGGCGTGACCCCCAAGCACAGAGCCAGGAGTAAGCCCTGTGTGCTGTTTGGCATGCTCCAACCTTGCACCCTTAAAAAGGAAAAGTGGCCCTCCCACCGCTCCGCAGGCCTGGGCAGGCTGCAGCCCTCCACCATCTGCAGCGTTTCCCGACGCCCAGGTTCTAACCAGAGGCTGAATATCAACCCCCACCCCAAGCACTGACCGCAGCAACCAGAACCAGCACAGCAGCCTCCCGTGTGCCCGTTCTGGATGCGCCCGGCTTCTTTTTCTAGAATATTTATGGTTCCATGGGTGGAGCTACTGTTTTACTCCGAGGCTCTGGGGCCATCTCTCAGGTGGAGCCCTTCCTACCTGCTCGCCACCAGAGCATGAACAGGCTGGACTTGACTCTGAGTCAGCACTGTGAGCACCTCCCTGACCAAGGCGTCACTCCACAGAGGCTGAGCCTGAAAGCGAGCAGCCTGCTGGGTTCCACAGGCCTGCCCAGGTCACTCCACTTCTGATGGCAAATACCCTCCCCCACCCCCTGCTTTCCCAAAAGGAGAAATCACTGACCTCTAATTCTGAGCCAGAGAGATAGTACCAGGGTTTGATCCCTGAATACTATGAATTTCAGAGGATTTACTCTCCAGCTCTGTGTGTGTATAAGTCACACCATCGTGACCACACAGAGGCAGGACCTGGGCCCGAGCGATCGGACAGCAGGTGGGGCGTTTGCCCTGCACACAGCTGTCCCACCAGACACTCTAACAAATGCCAACATCTGGATGTTCCTGAGCTCTGGTGATCTAAGTCCCAGAGTAGGGGTGAGTCCCAAAATGAGCGGAGGGATGTTCAGGAGGATGGGGACTGGGTGTAGGAGCAGTGGCCTGCTGGGGGGAGAGGCAAGAACTCTCTCTTCAGAAGTCACCCCTCTAGTCTCAGTTCATGAAAAAGGCAAAGATGCCAAACCCAAGTTACTGCATGCAAGGCAAGTGCCTCACTCATAGTCCTATAACTGTGCCACATTTAAAAAAAATTATTAAGAAAGGAAAAGACTTTTTTGGGGGTCGTACACGGCAATGCTTAGGGGTTTCTCCTGGCTCTTCACTCAGGAATTACTCCTGGAGGTGCTTGGGGACCATATGGGATGCCAGGGATCGAACCCGGGTCAGCCTTATGCAAGGGCAAACACCTTACCCGCTGGACAATCACTCCAGCCCCAAAACAGGAAAAAGAAATTTGAATTTGGAGGGTCCTCTTTGTATTACCGGCTAGAGAAAAGGATCTGTTTACCCAAGAGCAAAGCAAGCACTAGGTGACAGCTTGGATTTTGCTGTTTTTGTTTCGTTGGGTTTAGGGCCACACCCAGTGGGGCTCAGGCATTACTCCTGGCTCTGTGCCGGGGTCAAGTCCCAGCTGTGCTTGGGGAACCATGCAGAGCTGGGGCGCCGAGCTCGGGGCACATGCTCAGTCCATTAAACTCCTCTCCAGCCCCAGAGCTGGGACCTGAATCCCACCCCACCCATCCTGAACTCCAGCATGGTCTCAACTCACAGGCACCCTAAGGAAGACAGCGAGACAGAGAGAGCGGGACAAGAGTGAGAGAGACCCAGCAGGACGAGAGAGGAGCACAGAGAGAAAAGAGGAAAAACAACAGCGGGCAGTAGCCCTGCTGGAAGCTTTGACCAAAGCCTGGGGGCAGGTCCTCAGGGAGCAGCTGAGGGTGGGTCCGTCTGGAAATGAACTTACCAAACCGGGTGCCAAGAACCACGCTTGGCTGGAGACTGCAAGATACTGGAAGTGGGGGAGGCATGGTGGGAGCACAGGGCAGCCAGGGAGGAGGCAGCAGGGCCGATGGCCAGGAGAGCCTGGTAGGACCTTCACACACCATCCTGAGCACATTAAGGCCCCGAGTTAGGGCAGACTTGGACCCAGCAGGGAGGGAGCCCAGGACAGGCGCTGCTGGGAACACCCGGGAACACCTGACATTTCTAGGATGAAATTGCAGTCATGTGGTTTGTAGCTCTTTGTCCAAATGGGGAGTGACAATACAGTGGGGAGGGCATTTTGCCTTGCACACAACCAACCAGGGTTTGATCCCTGGCATCCGATACGGACCCCTGAGCACTGCCAGGAGTAATTCTTCAGCTAAACCTTGAGCATCACCGGTATGGCCCAACAACCCCCCCACCCTCTCTCTCTCTTTCTCTCTCTCTCTCTCTCTCTCTCTCTCACACACACACACACCAACAAAAATGGCAACACACTTAGGTGAGCGGGAACAGCAGGAATAAGTGGACAAGCATGGCCCCTTCTGCTCAGCCTCTGCTCTGTGCCGGCCTCGGCCTCATGGCTGCACACCCTCCCAGTCCCTTCTCTGTCCCTCTCAGAACTCAAACCTTGTTGAGGGCGGCCCTTTACAGACATTCAACATTATGCGCTTCTTCAGCCTATCACAATTGCCTCATGGAATTGCCCTGAAGAGAAGGCTGGACATTGACCGGTCCTTCTCCCCTCCCCCAGAGGAGAGCTGGGTCCCATCTGATGGCTCTAGGCCGGCACAGAGGAATCATCAAACTCTCAGTTCAAGCCACACGTAGCTGCATCCAATGTGGTACTTTTGTGGCTCTCTCCAGTACAAGGGAAGGTGGGTTTGTCCTAAAGAAAATGATCTCTCGGGCACAATGTCTGCTTCTGATTTTCTTTTTAATGGTGGTGTGATATTCTCCCCAGGGGCATCTCCTGGTCATTCTTGGCCAAACAGGCTGGTGGAGGCCCCAAACTGCAGTGGTCAGTAATGGGCAAGGTAAATGCCTTAGTCCCAGTAGAATAAATCTCTCCAGTGGCCTGTGTCTTCTGAGGCTATCAATGCCCTCTGGGAGGAAGGACCAACCTCTCACCTCCTCCAGTGTCTAACCTTGCTTCCGGTTGGTTCGCTGAATGCTGAATGCTGACAATATGAATCTGCATCCCAAGAAACCCTGGCGAGAAGGTACGGAGAAGATGTGTTTGCTGGGGCACAGATGAGTGGTCTTTATGTGGGTGAGTGGAAGTTTGGGCAACACCAACAAGGCTTATCCTGGCTCGTGCTCAGGGGTCACTCCCGACGGTGCTCAGAGAACCACAGGCAGTGCCAGGAATCAGCCCAGGTCAGCGTTCCTGTATTTCTTTTAGAGACCATCTTGTCCACCCAATCTACCACTTTGATTGAAACTTTTTCTGCGCTTTTTTTTTGGGGGGGGGGGGTAGCTGATCTTTGGTGATTGATGCTCAGGTCAGGGGCCGCTTCCTGCTCTTGCTCTGGAGGGCCATGTGGTGCCAAGGACGGAAAACCTAGCAAAGCTCAGACCACTGAGCTCTCTGTCTGGCCCTTTAATGATCTGTGTTGTTTTGCGCACCTGAGCGGTGCCCAGGGGTTACTCCTGGCTCTGTACTCTGACAGTGCTAAGGGGACCATATGGGATACTGGGGATCAAACCTGGGTTGGCTGTGTGCAAGGCAAAAGCCCCCTTAATGATTTTGTGTAATAAAATTTTAACTTATTTATTTGTGGGGAATGTGCCACGCTTTCATAAAGGCCCATGGGTCCCACTCAAAGATTCTCGACCAACCGAGGCAGGATCCTGTATGAGAGGCCCCACACTTGGCCCAGGGGAGATGGTGGGTACTGGCGGGGGCAGACTCCCAGGTCTGCCCTTATTTGGGGGCCCCAGAAAGCGGTCAGCCTTAGTGCGGTGTCTCCTCCTTGCTGTCATGAGGCCATGTTCACATTCCATGCCTTAGCCCGCATGGAAAAAGAAAGAAAAAAGAAAGGAACAAGGCTGGGCTCTCAGCTCAGAGGCCTGGGCTCAGTGCAGACATGGAAACTGCATCCATGATGTCATGGGCCCTGAGGCCTCTGGGCAACGCTGCTGACAGGGTGGGCAGGGGCCGGGGGCCACACACTCCTCTTGCCAGAGCTACGTGAGCTCGTGGGCAGGCAGTGGCTCCAGCTACAAGCCCGGGCTGGAGCCCCTGAGCCAGGATGGAGCCAGGCCCTCAGCAGGTAGAGCCATAGTTTGGGCAATCACCCAGCAGAGCCTCTTGACCCGTGGCCTGCAGAGATATTCAAGGCTCATCTCTCATGGCACTGGCCATGCCGGAAAGACATACAAACAGACCTCCAGGAGAGGGGGTGCGCACACCACACACATGGAGCTGGGGCTGGGGCAGGTGTGGTTCCTGCCACCCCTCTAACTCCACTTATTTAGACTGCAGAGCCCGTGAGCCTCCTTAGGCAGAGAGAGGATGGCTTCCTCACCTACATCTTCATTTTACAAGGAAACTAAGATGGCCAGCACAGACCCAAGGGCACATGTGGACCTGGAGGTCAGGCATGGGGGAGCGTGGGGGTCCTAGTGGCAGCATTTCCTATAGAACTGAAACAGTTCCGCTGGGCGGAAGCCCCGCTGTTCCGGAGAGACATCAGAGCTTTCCAGACCTTTCCAGAATCTGGCCTCAGGCTGTCTTCCAGGACCTGCTGTCAAGGCTGATTCCTCCAGGAACAGCTGTTGGCAGGACGTGAGGTATTGATTAGGCTAAAAGAAGGGAGGGCGCAGAGGAGCACAGAGGAGGGCGGGGGAAGGGCAGGGAGCGTTGCTCGGAAAAGCAAACCGAGTATGGACTTTCTTTATTCCCTCCTTTTTTCTGTCTTATGGCTAATGTGTGACAGAAAGAACCGGCCTGATTGGGGGTGATGGCCTGCCCGCAGAACTGGATGAGCTGCAGGAACCGCCGTCTGTGCCTTTCTCAGAAATGCTGGTGATGAGGTGGCCCCTGGAGAGGCAGAGACCAGAAGGCTCCGAGGCTGTTCACCAGAGAGGGAAACAGGCCGGAATGTAGGAACACAGAGCAATGCCCTAGTGCCGAGCATGTGTGCGGCAGGGGCCTCTGTGTGAACAAGCCTCAGCACCCCTCAAGCCCTCTTCACCCTCTTTTGCTCGATGCTACGCCCATGGGAGCAACTTCCCAGAGATCCACCTGCCCCAAGGCAGGGCCAGGGCACTGTGTGGGTGGGAAGGGAGTGTCTGGTGGTGGGGAGGAGAGAGCGATTGTGGCGATGGATGATGATCAGGCGGCCTGAGCCCCCGTGGGAGTCCTGCAACAGTCAAAGTCAGGGTCCCCAGAGGAGTGGCTGGAACCAGGTCTGGTGACGTACATGGGACCAGAAGGGTTTCGTGGTCTGTGAGTGAAGAATTGTGCCTGGCATAAAGTAAGGGGTAAATAAAAAGTGCTGGAGCAAAGGGCCAGAGAGACAGTGCAGCGGTAAGGGAGAGCCAGAGAGACAGTGCAGCGGGTAAGGGAGGGCCGGAGAGACAGTGCAGCGGTAAGGGAGGGCGGAGAGACAGTGCAGTGGGTAAGGGAGAGCCAGAGAGACAGTGCAGCGGTAAAGGGAGAGCCAGAGAGACAGAGAGACAGTGCAGTGGGTAAAAGGGAGAGACAGTGCAGTGGGTAAGGGGCGGAGAGACAGTGCAGCGAGTAAGGAAGGGCCGGAGAGACAGTGCAGCGGGTAAGGGAGAGCCGGAGAGACAGTGCAGCGGGTAAGGGAGGACCGGAGAGACAGTGCAGTGGGTAAGGGAGGGCCGGAGAAACAGTGCAGCAGTAAGGAGGGGCCGGAGAGACAGTGCAGTGGGTAAGGAGGGGCCGGAGAGACAGTGCAGCGAGTAAGGAGGGGCCGGAGAGACAGTGCAGCGGGTAAGGAAGGACCGGAGAGACAGTGCAGTGGGTAAGGGAGGGCCGGAGAGACAGTGCAGCGGGTAGGAAGGGCCGGAGAGACAGTGCAGAGGGTAAGGGAGGACCGGAGAGACAGTGCAGAGGGTAAGGGAGGACCGGAGAGACAGTGCAGAGGGTAAGGGAGGACCGGAGAGACAGTGCAGTGGGTAAGGAGGGGCCGGAGAGACAGTGCAGCGAGTAAGGAGGGGCCGGAGAGACAGTGCAGCGGGTAAGGAAGGACCGGAGAGACAGTGCAGTGGGTAAGGGAGGGCCGAGAGACAGTGCAGCGGGTAAGGAAGGGCCGAGAGACAGTGCAGAGGGTAAGGGAGGACCGGAGAGACAGTGCAGAGGGTAAGGGAGGACCGAGAGACAGTGCAGAGGGTAAGGGAGGACCGGAGAGACAGTGCAGAGGGTAAGGGAGGACCGGAGAGACAGTGCAGAGGGTAAGGGAGGACCGAGAGACAGTGCAGGGGTAAGGAAGGGCCGGAGAGACAGTGCAGCGGGTAAGGGAGGGCCGAGAGACAGTGCAGTGGGTAAGGAAGGACCGAGAGACAGTGCAGCGGGTAAGGAGGACCGGAGAGACAGTGCAGAGGGTAAGGAGGGGCCGAGAGACAGTGCAGAGGGTAAGGGAGGACCAGAGAGACAGTGCAGTGGGTAAGGAAGGACCGGAGAGACAGTGCAGCGGGTAAGGGAGGGCCGGAGAGACAGTGCAGTGGGTAAGGGAGGGCCAGAGAGACAGTGCAGAGGGTAAGGGAGGACCGGAGAGACAGTGCAGTGGGTAAGGAAGGGCCGGGAGAGACAGTGCAGAGGGTAAGGGAGGACCAGAGAGACAGTGCAGTGGGTAAGGAAGGACCGGAGAGACAGTGCAGCGGGTAAGGGAGGACCGAGAGACAGTGCAGAGGGTAAGGAGGGGCCGGAGAGACAGTGCAGTGGGTAAGGAGGGGCCGAGAGACAGTGCAGCGGGTAAGGGAGGACCGGAGAGACAGTGCAGTGGGTAAGGAGGGGCCGAGAGACAGTGCAGCGGGTAAGGGAGGACCGGAGAGACAGTGCAGTGGGTAAGGAGGGGCCGGAGAGACAGTGCAGTGGGTAAGGAGGGGCCGGACAGACAGTGCAGTGGGTAAGGAGGGCCGGAGAAACAGTGCAGCGGGTAAGAGAGGGTCGGAGAGACAGTGCAGCGGTAAGGAGGGGCGGAGAGACAGTGCAGTGGGTAAGGAGGGGCCGGAGAGACAGTGCAGCGGGTAAGGAGGGGCCGGAGAGACAGTGCAGTGGGTAAGGAGGGCCGGAGAGACAGTGCAGCGGGTAAGGAGGGGCCGGAGAGACAGTGCAGCGGGTAAGGAGGGCCGGAGAGACAGTGCTGTGGGTAAGGAGGGCCGGAGAGACAGTGCAGCGGGTAAGGAGGGGCCGGAGAGACAGTGCAGTGGGTAAGGGAGGGCTGGAGAGACAGTGCAGTGGGTAAGGGAGGGCCGAGAGACAGTGCAGCGGTAAGGGAGGGCCGGAGAGACAGTGCAGTGGGTAAGGAGGGCGGAGAGACAGTGCTGTGGGTAAGGAGGGTCGGAGAGACAGTGCTGTGGGTAAGGAGGGCCGGAGAGACAGTGCTGTGGGTAAGGAGGGCTGGAGACAGTGCAGTGGGTAAGGAAGGGCTGGAGAGACAGTGCAGAGGGTAAGGAGGGGCTGGAGAGACAGTGCAGTGGGTAAGGAGGGGCCGGAGAGACAGTGCAGAGGGTAAGGAGGGGCCGGAGAGACAGTGCAGCGGGTAAGGGAGGGCCGGAGAGACAGTGCAGTGGGCAAGGGAGGGCCGGAGAGACAGTGCTGTGGGTAAGGGAGGGCCAGAGAGATAGTGCAGTGGGTAAGGAAGGGCCGGAGAGACAGTGCAGTGGGTAAGGAGGGGCCGGAGAGACAGTGCTGTGGGTAAGGAGGGGCCGGAGAGACAGTGCAGTGGGTAAGGAGGGGCCGGAGAGACAGTGCAGTGGGTAAGGGAGGGCGGAGAGACAGTGCAGTGGGTAAGGGAGGGCGGAGAGACAGTGCAGTGGGCAAGGGAGAGCCAGAGAGACAGTGCAGCGGGTAAGGGAGGGGAGAGACAGTGCAGTGGGTAAGGAGGGCGGAGAGACAGTGCTGTGGGTAAGGGCGGAGAGACAGTGCTGTGGGTAAGGAGGGGCCGGAGAGACAGTGCTGTGGGTAAGGAGGGCTGGAGAGACAGTGCTGTGGGTAAGGAGGGCCGGAGAGACAGTGCAGTGGGTAAGGAGGGGCCGGAGAGACAGTGCAGTGGGTAAGGGAGGGCCGGAGAGACAGTGCAGTGGGTAAGGGAGGGCCGGAGAGACAGTGCAGTGGGTAAGGAGGGGCCGGAGAGACAGTGCTGTGGGTAAGGAGGGCCGGAGAGACAGTGCTGTGGGTAAGGAGGGGCCGGAGAGACAGTGCTGTGGGTAAGGAGGGGCTGGAGAGACAGTGCAGTGGGTAAGGAGGGCCGAGACAGTGCAGTGGGTAAGGGAGGGCCGGAGAGACAGTGCAGTGGGTAAGGGAGAGCGGAGAGACAGTGCAGCGGGTAAGGTAGGGCCGGAGAGACAGTGCAGTGGGTAAGGAGGGGCCGGAGAGACAGTGCTGTGGTAAGGAGGGCCGGAGAGACAGTGCTGTGGGTAAGGAGGGCCGGAGAGACAGTGCTGTGGGTAAGGAGGGGCTGGAGAGACAGTGCAGTGGGTAAGGAAGGGCTGAGAGACAGTGCAGAGGGTAAGGAGGGGCTGGAGAGACAGTGCAGTGGGTAAGGAGGGGCCGGAGAGACAGTGCAGTGGGTAAGGAGGGCCAGAGAGACAGTGCTGTGGGTAAGGAGGGCCGGAGAGACAGTGCTGTGGGTAAGGAGGGCCGGAGAGACAGTGCTGTGGGTAAGGAGGGGCTGGAGAGACAGTGCAGTGGGTAAGGAAGGGCTGGAGAGACAGTGCAGTGGGTAAGGGGGACGGAGAGATAGTGCAGTGGGTAAGGGAGGGCCGGAGAGACAGTGCTGTGGGTAAGGAGGGGCTGGAGAGACAGTGCAGTGGGTAAGGAAGGGCTGGAGAGACAGTGCAGTGGGTAAGGAGGGGACGGAGAGATAGTGCAGTGGGTAAGGAGGGGCCAGAGAGACAGTGCTGTGGGTAAGGAGGGCGGAGAGACAGTGCTGTGGGTAAGGAGGGCCGGAGAGACAGTGCTGTGGGTAAGGAGGGGCTGAGAGACAGTGCAGTGGGTAAGGAAGGGCTGGAGAGACAGTGCAGAGGGTAAGGAGGGGCTGGAGAGACAGTGCTGTGGGTAAGGAGGGGCCGGAGAGACAGTGCAGCGGGTAAGGGAGGGCCGGAGAGACAGTGCAGTGGGCAAGGGAGGGCCGGAGAGACAGTGCTGTGGGTAAGGGAGGGCCAGAGAGATAGTGCAGTGGGTAAGGAAGGGCCGGAGAGACACTGCAGTGGGTAAGGGGCCGGAGAGACAGTGCAGCGGTAAGGAGGGCCGGAGAGACAGTGCAGCGGGTAAGGGAGGGCCGGAGAGACAGTGCAGTGGGCAAGGGAGGGCCGGAGAGACAGTGCTGTTGGTAAGGGAGGGCCAGAGAGATAGTGCAGTGGGTAAGGGAGGGCTGGAGAGACAGAGCAGTGGGTAAGGGAGGGCCGGAGAGACAGTGCAGCGGGTAAGGGAGGGCCGGAGAGACAGTGCAGTGGGCAAGGGAGGGCCGGAGAGACAGAGCAGTGGGTAAGGGAGGGCCAGAGAGACAGTGCAGTGGGTAAGCAGGGGGCGGAGAGACAGAGCAGCAGGTACGGCACTTGCCTTGCACAGGATCAAAACCCAGGTTTGACACCTTGTCTCGGGGGCTGCTTCCATGGGTATAGCTGCTTTTGGGGTGCTGAGGCTAGTTCACACAGAGGTCCCTGCCCAGCTAGAGTGAGCAAGGCCTCCGGTACCCGATCCCACCTTCCGCAGATGGTCCCCTGAGCCCTGGCAGGAGTGATCCTTGAGTGCACAGTCAGGAGTAAACTCAGAGCACCTCTGGGCGTGGCCCCCCAAACAAAAAGTGATGCGGAAGTGGGGAGTGAGAGTTATCAGGACCCACCTGGACAGCGGTGGGAGGGCCCTGGAGAGGAGGCATCCCCATCCCACAGTCCCTGACACCCTTTGCAGCTCTGGCCTTCCACCCTGTTCTCCCCACCAACAGCGGTGCGCTGGGCTGCTGAGAGCGCTGCAGTGGGGTACCTGGTCCTGCTTCCTCTCAGCCCCCACACCGCTGCCCCTCTCCAGGTCAGGAGTGGGCTTCATAGAGCTCCAGTGCTCGAATTATCTCTCCGAGCCCCAACACTCACCTCTCACCAGCACTCAGCTACAATGCGGGGCCTCGGTCAGGACGGGCCCCAGCAGAGAAGACCGCGAGGCCTCTCTCCCCAGGCACATGTGGGGAAACTGAGGAAAGACCAGAAGGAACCCCTTCTGCAGTCTAACTCAGTCTGAACAGTTCACGGGTGGATGGGGCTGGAGCTGGGCCAACCCTCCTTTCTTCCAGCCCCCTCGGCTTTGGGGGGGTGTCCCCAGAGTTCAAGTGGAGACTGTGCTCCGCTTTCGAGGCCGCACCTCACCTGGTCTTTGTTTGCTGGTCCTCTGCGGCCGTCTGGGATCATTCTCACAAGCAGAGCTGGCCCCGGGAGGGGCGGCTAACAAGCTTCAGATGTGGGGGCTAAGCGGCCTCACTCGGGCGGATGCTTGGTTGCTGGTGCTGATTGGGGGGCTCCGGGCTGGGTGGTGACGCCAGGACACCTCACTCCTCATTCCTGTCCTGGCGCCCAGGTGCCCCTCCTGAATCCCAGAAACCCCGGGCCACTCACAAGGAGACGTGGACAAGGACAGGAGGCACAAACCTACAATAACCATTTGGGGACTTAGGGATTTCCTGATCTCTTGGGGCGTGGCCACTGTGGATGGCCAGCTCGGGGCATTCTCTAGGCTGGGCCCAAAGTCATCTCCATCCTCCCAGGAGGAGGGTATGGATGGCGTGGATATCATGGCTCGCCTCACAGATGAGGGAAACAGAGGCTCAGAGAGGTGAGGCCACTGAGTTAAGGCTGCACAGCCCCTAGGCTGCCAGCCCTGGCTTCCCTGCCTACCCCTGTGAGGACCACTTTCCCCAGCAGCAGAGGTGATGCTTCCAGAAGACCAGGGTTTCTATGTGCTGGCCTCCAAGCTGCACGAGTGCTGAGGGCCAACCCGCCTCAGACACACAGGCCAATTTCTCGGGCTGACAAGACAGCAATGCCCCATTTACCAATCACAGGGTCAGAGTGATAGTACAGCCAGCAGGGAACTTGTCTTGAGCACTACCAGGAGTGATCCTAAACGCAGAGTCAAGATTAAGCCCTGAGCACCTCTGGGTGTGAAGGAAAAAAAATTGGAGGTCATCATCTCGGGTGAGCAAAACCCGGACTACCTTTTGGCCTGTCTTTAGCCACGCTCACAACACGTCGCCACGCCCAGAACACATTCAGCCACGCCCACAACCTAGTCAGCCACACCCAGAGCCATTCCCGGGTCTCCTGGTGATTTGGATTCTAGATCTGGGCCACTTACTAGCCTCACGGGGGTAGGAGGGGTGGAGGGGCGGAGGCTTTCCCTTTCTCTACATCATCTGGTTCCTCATCTGTGAGGCCAGTCTGTCCACTCTAGCTCACAGAGTTGTCATATCCATGCGTTAATATTTGGCGTAGGGCTTAGAGGGCTATCGTAAGTCCCAGGACCACCCCAGCCCACGTGTTTGCTGACCTTGGCCTCAGCCTTATGTGCTGAAGATGAAATATTTCTCTGGAGCAGTTGGCAGATGTGGAGCAGCTCAGGCGATGAGTGTCAAGCCTAGCGAGAGTCATGCTGAGTTCAGCTGTGGGGCTCGTCCGGCTTCACGCTTTGCTGGAGCCTGAGTACTTGCGTTGCTAACATGTTCCCAGGTGATGCTGAGGCTGTTGGCCTGGCTCCCGCACAGAGAACCAGTGCTCTGTACCTTAGGTGCTGGGGCACAACCCCGCTGACTTGGAGGGGACAGAGAGTGGCAGAAAAATTGGCACCAGTAAAAGGCGTCTGAATGCACAGAGTCCTATACTTAATTCCACGTCAAATGTGTAGAATCTGGGGTGTTTCCAGTAGCGCCCCAGTTGTGAGTAGAGAATGTTTAAGTAGCTCTATCCAGTAGACCTAAGCATGGCACTATTGCGCCAGGGCGTGAAGAAACAGGCTTTGCAGACAATAAATGCAGCATTGTGGGAATGAGCGAAGGAGTGTGGAAATGGGTTAGGGGATGAGTGAATGGTTAGTGAGTGAGTGAGTGAATGAGTGAATGAGTGTGAGTGAGTGTGAGTGGATGAGTGGATGAGAGTGTGAGTGAGTGTGTGAGTGAGTGAATGAATGAGTGGGTGAATGAGAGTGTGAGTGAATGAGGGAGTGAGTGTGAGTGAATGTGTGTGAGTGAGAGAACGTGTGTGAATGAGTGAGAGAATGTGTGTGAGTGTGAGTGAGTGTGTGAGTGAAAGTGTGTGAGTGGTGAGTGAGTGAGTGAGAGAATATGTGTGTGAGTGTGAGTGAGTGAGCGTGTGAGTGAATGTATGTGAGTGAGTGAGAGAATGTGTGTAAGTGTGAGTGAGTGAGAGAATGTGTGTAAGTGTGAGTGAGTGAGAGAATGTGTGTGAGTGTGAGTGAGTGAGCGAGTGTGTGAGTGAAAGTGTGAGTGAGTAAGAGAATGTGTGGAGTGAGTGTGTAGTGAATGAGAGAATATGTGTGAGTGCGAGTGAGTGAGAGAATGTGTGTGAGTGTGTGAGTGAGTATGAGTGAGTGTGTGAGTGAATGTGTTAGTGAGTGAGTGAGAGAATGTGTGTGTGTGTGAGTGAGCGAGTGTGTGAGTGAAAGTGTGAGTGAGTAAGAGAATGTGTGTGAGTGAGTGTGTAGTGAATGAGAGAATATGTGTGAGTGCGAGTGAGTGAGAGAATGTGTGTGAGAGTGTGAGTGAGTATGAGTGAGTGTGTGAGTGAATGTGTGTTAGTGAGTGAGTGAGTGAGTGAGAGAATGTGTGTGAGTGTGAGTGAGTGAGCGAGTGTGTGAGTGAAAGTGTGAGTGAGTAAGAGAATGTGTGTGAGTGAGTGTGTAGTGAATGAGAGAATATGTGTGAGTGCGAGTGAGTGAGAGAATGTGTGTGAGTGTGTGAGTGAGTATGAGTGAGTGTGTGAGTGAATGTGTGTTAGTGAGTGAGTGAGAGAATGTGTGTGAGTGTGAGTGAGTGAGCGAGTGTGTAGTGAAAGTGTGAGTGAGTAAGAGAATGTGTGTGAGTGAGTGTGTAGTGAATGAGAGAATATGTGGAGTGCGAGTGAGTGAGAGAATGTGTGTGAGAGTGTGTGAGTGAGTATGAGTGAGTGTGTGAGTGAATGTGTTAGTGAGTGAGTGAGTGAGTGAGAGAATGTGTGTGAGTGTGAGTGAGTGAGCGAGTGTGTGAGTGAAAGTGTGAGTGAGTAAGAGAATGTGTGTGAGTGAGTGTGTAGTGAATGAGAGAATATGTGTGAGTGCGAGTGAGAGAATGTGTGTGAGTGTGTGTATGAGTGAGTGAGTGTGTGAGTGAATGTGTGTTAGTGAGTGAGTGAGTGAGAGAATGTGTGAGTGAGTGTAGTGAGTGAGAGAAACGTGTGTGAGTGTGGAGTGAGTGAGAGAATGTGAGTGAGTGTGTAGCGAGTGTGTAGCGAGTGACCCCAGACGGCAGGGTGGTGTCGGACCAGCAGCCCCGAGTTCTGGTCCTGAATTTGCTCCCAACAGCCTGTGGGACTTGGCAGTCCCTCTCTGCAGCCTTGGTTTCCTCCAGATGCCACAGGCTGCCCCCCCACCGCACAGGCCCCTGCAGCGTGGGCAGCACCATGCGGACACCTGCAGCAACAAAGGGCAGGGTGGGCTTGGGGAAAGGAGCCGCCCAGCGCTTCCAGAGGGGCTCAGCTCACCCCCCCTCCTCTCTAAACCTAACCTGAGCTGGTGGTCACCGGGCCCCCGCCCTGTGCCACTGGGCAGAGAGAGGCCGTGTGCTGGCTGTGGCTGCAGGCAACAGAAAGGGGCTTGTGCTCGCGCTCACCTCCCACTGCGTGTCCAGTGGTTTTCTATTTCAGTTGCTGTAAAAAATATCACCTTTTGATCTCAGCTTGTGGCTCTTAAAAAAGAGAAGCCACCAACCAACAGGCTGGGTTTTCTTTCTCCCATCCCCATCCCCCTCGTCTCTGCTCCTGCTCCAGCCCCCCCCCTCCTCTCTGGACCCCAGCCAGACAGAGCACCTCGGAGCAACTCTCGGCTTATCTGCACAGGGGGTGGTGAGGAAGCCCGCCCCACCTTCCCCTCTGCGTCAAAGGCCAAATCCCCAAGACTCTGCTTTGGGAGAAAGACCACTTCTCCGACCTGTGGCAAGCGGGCACTGTGCAGAGTCCCGCACCTCGCCTTGCTCGGGTCCTCACCAGAGGCAAGCGGGCAGAGCAAGAAAGCCTCAAATTACTCTCTCCCAGGGCCGTCGGTAGCCCTCATTTGCTCAATGGCAGCCTGAGTATCTCACCTCTTGGCTCACCGGCGCACCCCCTTCCTTCCGTGCAAACACCAGCACCCTTGCTCCTTTTCTCTCTGCATAATTTGGGGGAGCTGCACCAACAGCTCCCCACCCCTGGCTGCCCCCGGCGCCTCAAGCTCCGAGCTGAGCTCTGGTCTAACCAAGATATTTTTTGTTGTTTGCAGTGTTGGGATTGAATCCGTGGACTCCACAAGAAGACAAGTGCTTTACTGCTAAGCCACAACCTCCAGTGCCCCCAGACATATAAAACAGTGCAGAGTTCGCCTTCGAGGCCCTGGTGCTGACAGAGGGGGGGAGCTCCCTACAGAAGTTTCTGGATTGATGGGGCAAAGAACTTTGAGATTCTGACTCACGCCAGAGGTAGAGTAGCTTTATTTTATTATTATTTTAATTATTATTATTTTTTGGCTGCAGCTTCTAGTGAGAGACAAAATAACATTTGGGCAACAAATTCTCCCCCTCTGGTCTTTTGTGTCCTTCCCTGTCCACCGGCTCCAGTCCAGCCAGCTCAGGGACTTCCAGCTCTGTGTCCAGGCCACAGTATGGGCGCTGGGGTCACTCAAAGGCCCTGCCTCAGAAGTCTGTCTTAGTCTGTTGAGTAGGGGATACTGAGAGGAGACTGGCAAGGGTTGGGGGGCTATAGGCAGCAGTGGGGAGGGGGTCCTCGTGGGAGGAGCTGTGGTCTGGGGGCCCTCTGAGAGGTGAGGGGGGTGTCAAGCCCCCAGACTCGGCAGCCACAACCCTCGGCAGGGGCCAAGCACAGGCAACCCAGCAGGAGGTGGGGAGGGCGCTGGGGAGCTGGCAGGGCCTGTTCAACAGAGGTGAGCCCGGGCCCAAGCCTGGTTTAGCAGCAACCACAGCCCGCAGAGGCCCAGACTGAGGTTCTGAAGAGCAGCCCACAGCAGGACAAGGCAAACAGCAGCCCAGTGTGGCAGACGCCGAGCAGGGGGTGCAGTGGGCACGCCCACTCACAAGCACCCCCAAGGCCCAGCCCCACGCTGGGGCAAAGCGGCAGGGAGTGAACGGTTTTGCCAAAGGTCCAGCCTTTGCAATACTGTGCTTGTGCTTACTTACACGGAAGGGTTTGCATCTGGTGAGCCAAGAGATGAGATTTTAAAGCTGACTCAGCAAAGGGGACATTTCTTTGGGGCTGGGGGCAGAGGCGGGAGGGGACTCCCACCATCCTCAGCCTTGGGCCTCACAAGGGAGGCCGACAGTGCTGGTCAGTCCTGGAGAATGCACGGCTCTAAGGAGTTTGGGCTCCACTGCGGGCTGTGTAGTCTCAGCTTCGGGCGAGAGGTCTCAGTTTCCCCATCCTGCAATGGGGAGGCGTAGGGGGGGCTGGGCATGTGCGCGGGAGGAAGGATGAGCCCTAAACTTGGCTGGACCTGGCAGGTCAGCTGTGGGACAGGGTCCAGACTGAGGTACAGGGCTGTGGGACCCCCACAGGGTGCATGCAGGGGCGGACTCCGGCGACCCTTTTAGCCGGGCGTGGGGAACTGGCCCAAACACACGTCTCTCTCTCCCGGGAGCCGCTGTGTCCAGAGGCTGTGAAGCAGGAGGGAACGCGGTGTTGGAGACTGGCCGTGCATGGGGGTCTCCCCGGGGGTCAGCCCTAGCGGTGGTCGGTGCACGCAGAGGCGGGGGCGCCCGGTCAGCCCGAGCCCACGTGCCCCGAAGGTCCCCCACCGAGTTCCCAGGCGCAACCTCCGCGTTTTTGACCCGGCCCCAACCGAGATTTCAGGCCAAAGCCTCGCGACGTCTAGTTGACCCCGAAACTCCAGGACCCCCCAAGACCACCAAGGCGGGCTGTTAACGTAAGAGCCGCAAGCGCGGACGCCCCGTATCGGCCCCGGTGTGGGCGAATCCGCCTCGCCCACCCTGGGTCTTGCCCGGCCGCCCCCCGGCCCGGCTGGCGGGGTGAGCAGCGGTTCCGCCAGGCGCTCGGGTGCCTTCCCGGGGCGGACGGTTGGGGGCCGGGTCCCCGCGGCCCACCCGGGCTCAGAGCGGCCCGGCGTCTGGTTCCCGACCGGCGGGCTCCGAGTATTGGCTTTGGCCCGGTCCGCAGCGTCTACACTGCAGACCCAGGAGACGCTGGGGTAGAACCCGCCGGCGCGCCGCTCCTACTTAGAAAGAGAAAGGACAGCGCCCGGCAGCGGCGGCTCGTTGGTCTAGGGGTATGATTCTCGCTTAGGGTGCGAGAGGTCCCGGTTCAAATCCCGGACGAGCCCTCTTTTGTTCTTTTGCCCCAGATCTCCAAGAATTCTCAAATAGTGATCATGGACCCAAAAAGAGCTCGAAAAGACCGCGCTGCGTGAGTCCAGTTGCTTCCTCGTTTTCGATCGCGAGGGGACCCTTCAGATGGGATCCTGCTCCCCGTCTTCACGTGCACTGCAGCTGCAGATCCGACTGTTGAGTCGCTGCAGCGGGTGCACTGGATGCATCTAGGTGGGGAGGCGAAAAGAGGGGCTCGTCCGGGATTTGAACCCGGGACCTCTCGGACCCAAACCGAGAATCATACCCCTAGACCAACGAGCCAGCTGCCGCTCGCTGCTTCCCTGAACGTACTAGAGTGAGGCTGCGCTGTGGGCATGCGCGGACCGGCCGGCCGGGCGGGGCTGCGGGGCTCTGCGGTTCCCACCGGGCTTCGAGACCCTGCGGCAGGGGCCCGCTCTCCGCCTGACCTCGCCGGGGTGCACCGCGAGCGCTGACCGTCAGTTTTGCTCCCTACAACTCCGAGGCGTCCAGCTGGGAAACACGCTGTGGTCCGGGTCCCACCCCGATCCCCCTCGGGCCTTGCCCCGAGCTCCCCGAGGGCAGCACCCAGCCCCGGAGCCGCGCTGTCGGGGCAAGGATCCTGCGGCGGTTTCGCTTCTGCACCCAGCGCCTCACCCCTGCACCCACAGCACGCGCAGCAAGTGCTCGAGCTTGGATACAGGCATCATCACTCCCTAACTGTGAAATCTGGGCCAAGTGGCGCATTTTATAAAAAAAAAATTTGGAGTGATACCAAGTGATAATCAGGGCTTATTCCTGGTCCTCCGTTCAGGGATCACTCCTGGGGACCATATGTGGGGTCAAAACCTGGGTTAGCTGCATGCTAGGCAAGTGCCCTACCCACTGGGTTACCCTCTGGCCATTTTTGTTGTCATTGTGCAGGGACAACTGTCATTAATTCCACAGTCAGGTTTGCCCTGCGTGGTCAAGCCCGGCCCTGCAGCCCCAGGCCTGGACCTATTTTCCTGGGAGGCTGGAGGCCTCCGGATGGATGCCTTGCAAGAGTTTGGGACTGCACCACGAGGAGACCCAGACTTGGAGGTTTCGTGCTATCAAGGCAACAGCTCACAGTGCAGAGAGAAGTCGCGAGATTGTCATTATTATCATTGTTTTACATGAAGCAGTGCTTGCCTTTGGGTGACCTTCAGACCCTTCAGCTCCAGGACAAGCCAGCAGCCCCTCCTGAGACCAGGTCCCCCAGCCCTCCCTCTTCTCTCTCTCTCTCTCTCTCTCTCTCTCTCTCTCTCTCTCTCTCTCTCTCTCTCTCTCTCTCTGCTCCTTGCTCATTCTCTCCCTCTCCCTCTCCCTCTCCTCTCTCCCCTCCTCCCTCTCCCTCCCTCCCCCTCTCTCTCCTCCCCTCCCCTCTCCTTCCCTCCCTCTCCCTCCGTCCCCCCCTCTCTCTCACTCCCTCCCTCTCCTTCCCTCCTCCTCTCCCTTTCCCTCTCTCGCACTCCCCTCCTTTCAGTCATCATGGTCCGCAATACTGTTACTGACAAGTTATCATGTACATCTCTTTTCCTCCTTGACAGCTTCTCGTCTTTCAGTTCTTGTCCAGAGTGATCATTTCCAGCTATCATTGTCATAGTGGCCCCTTCTGTGTCCTACCTGCCCTCCCTTCACCCCCCACTTGTGGCAGGCTTCCAGCCATGGACCAGTCCTCCTGGCCCTCGTTTCTACTGTCCTCGGTATTAGTCTCATACTATGCTGTTTTTTGTATAACCCTCGCTGTGTGTCTTTGGGCAAATTCATGTACCTCTCTGGACCTTGTTCTCCTCCCTCACAGCCTGCTTGTGGTGAGGACCGGTTTAAGGCTACCTCCTGTCTACCGCGTGAGCTCAAATCCTCTGGGCAAAGCCCCGTGGGTTTTGCACAGAGGACCTCCGGGGTCAACTCGTCTCCAACATGTGGAGTAACTAGGCTCCTCCCGCCAGCTCCTGTGCTCTCTTGGCAACTTGGGGCGAGCCTCCGTCTCAGTGTCTCAGAGGCCTGGCGGGCCTGGGCCTCTTCAACTGGCCAGCCCAGGCAGCAGAGGCCCTTCCTGGGGAAGAGGGGGCAGTCTGAGGGCTCCAGACTTCCTGGAGCCATGAAGGGAGAGGTAGGGAGGGGCAGGCCTGTGCCATGAGCCCCCACGGGAGGAGAGGTCATGGGGTGTCCATGAGGTCAGGCAGACTTAGGCAGGAGGCCTCAGACTCATGGGCCCCGGTCGGGGCTGAGGTCAGAGTTGCCTCAGGACCTGCCACACCCCGAATTGCCACTGAGTGACCTTGGGGTCAGAGTTGGTGGAAGAGCACAACATGTCGCCTCCAGCTTAGGCCATATTAGGGCTAGGACATGCCACTGACATGGTTCTTGGGGCGGACAGTCCCAAAACAGTGCTCAAAGGGCCCAGGCCACTCCTAGTGACAGTTGGAAAGCCGAGGGCAGGGGCAGTGCCTGTGCAGGGTCCAGGGTGGTGCTCAGGGCATTGAGCACGTGCATCTCTGGGCCCCAAGCCAGCCCCACTCACTTGCCTTTGCCTTCCAAAGGTTTCCCAAAGGGGAAGTTAGCTAAGTAGTGCCCCCACCCTTGATGCCTGACCTCAAGCTGAGAGCCTGGGAAGGGACTTGGGGATCTGGAATCAGGGGGTTCTATTGGCTGTGCCCAGAGGGGTGGGTGGGAAGGAGGGGTGGGAGGGCAGGTTCACAGCATCGTGGGCTGCACGGAACCCCCGGCAGCTGCCAGACCCAACACTGTTCTGTCCTGTACGTGTCCCTTCGGGTAGCAAGGCTGCACGTACAGGGCAGAACAGTCTTAACTCAGGGCAGCTTATGCGAGGACCTTCAGCTCCTCCCGAGCAGGGGGCTCTTCTTCCCTAGCACTTCCTGACATGCGGAGCTCCCCACAGATCCCCCCAACCCATACCTGAAACTCCCACCTGTGTTGGGGTGACTCCCAAGAGGAGCTTTGACACTTGCTGGCTGGGAGCTGGGGGCTTCCGGTGAGCACCTAGGACCTGCCCCCTGGCCTGTCTCAGTGGGGTGCGGGGATAGGAGGAGCTGGAGGCAAAAGTGTTTCCCTCGCCTGCCCCCTGGAGGTTCCCCCTCAGCTGTGGGGCGCTGTCCTGATCTCGTCTTGGGGATGCATCGGGCTGTCTGACCTCGACTCAGAGAGCATACGGGCTGTCCTGACCTCACCTTGGGGAGTCCGGGCTGTCTTGACATGTCTCAGGTGGCCTCCGGACTGTCCTGACCCATCTCGGGCGCCCAGGCTTTGCTGACCTGTCCCTGGGCGTCCCAACACGCTCGCTCCATCCTCCCACCCTTGAAGCACTTGTGTTTGTTTGGTTTATGTTTTTTTTGGGGGGACACCCTGCAGTGGTCAGGGCTTCCTCCTGACTCTGCACTCAGGGATCACTCCTGAGAGGACTTGGGAGCCCATATGGGGTGCCAGGGATCCAACCAGGGTCAGCCGCGTGCCAGTGTGCTGCCGGCTGGACCATCGCTCTGGCCTCGTGATGATGATGATGATGATGATGATGATGATTAGTTTTATTTTGGGGGTCACACTTGGTGGTGCTGGAGCTACCTCGGCTCTGTGCTCAGGGGTCCATCCTAGCAGTGTTGAGGGCACCATGTGGTGCCAGGGATCTGGCCTGGGCAGCCTTGGCACCCTTCAGCCTGGTGAGCTACCCTCCAGTCCATTGTAGTTTTGTATATCCCAGCCTCCTGCCAAGCTCTCCACACTCCATTTAGTCTTTACTAATGCTCGTCGCTGTGCTGGTGACCTTCCTCTGACTTCCTGGAGCCTCTGAGGTCATTTCACACACAGCATCTCAAAGCGCTTTCTCAGGGGCCCCAGAGAACAGGCTTTCCCTCACCTCCGACTCAAAGACGAGCCAAGAGGGGAACCGCGGCTCTGAGCTGCTACGAGCGAGCGGCCCAGCTACTTTTGCCTCTGCTGAGCTGGGTGCAGCCGGAGGAGTCTTCTCTAGGGGCTTCTCTTCCCCAAGGTGAGGGCACTGTTGGCAGAGCTGAGCTGGGGGCCGGGTGGGGGCTGTTTGAAAAGGAAGTACAGCTCTGTTGCACCTAGAAAGCTCATAGAGGTTGGGCAGCCAGAGAGCCGAGTGGGGGACCCCAAGAAGGGAACGAACGGGAAGTGGGGGAAGGGAGAGGAGCAACTTGCCCAGTCTGTCAGTGGTCCCAGAGCCTCCTCTGCCTGCCGCATCCCTAACTCCTGGGTTCTGGGGTGCTGCTGAATCTCAGGGGCAGGCTGGGGGCTGAGGAGAGTGAGCCCCGACTCCCTGAACCTCCTTCAATACATAATTTTTTTGTTCTGATTTTGGGCCACCTGGCGTTGCTCAGGGGTTAGTCCTGGCTCTGCTCTCAGGAATTTCTCCTAGAGGTTCAGGGGACCATATGGGATGCCGGGGGTCAGACCTGGGCCGGCCCTGGGCAAGGCAAACCCCGACATGCTATACCATAGCTCCAGCCCTAAGATGCGCAATTCTGCGTGTGGCTGTGCTGGGCTGGGCTGTGCCATAGGAGCGGCGTGGAGGTGGGGAATGGCCCGGTGTGCCCACACCCCACTGTGGTGTTTGCCCTTATGCTTGTGTGTGCCCGTGGGGAGGTCACTATATCGCTTCCCAGGGTGACAGTGCAGGTGGAAAGGGACAGGTGCCACTTTCCAGCCTCTGGGCAGCTGCGGGGGGCATCAGCTGCTTCAAACTGCTCTCCCACGCCGTGACCCCTTCTTACTCGACTCACTGGCGTGGCTTTATTGGGGGGCACCGGAAGAGACAGAGGGAGTGGGCTCAGAGGACACCCCAAAGGGATTTCTGGATAGGGAGGGCCCTGGAGGAGGGACATGCCCAGAGCCCACTGGAGGGTATGCGCATGGGGGTGGGAGAGTCGGGTTTAACCCTGTAGCAGACGGGGAAGGCAGGGGTGGTCCAAGCTCGAGGTAGTGTGGACCCTCCGCATCCAGTCAGACGGGGTGTGGAGCGAGGCGCAGGGCGGGGTGCTGGGGTTAAGATGGGGAAGCCTGACGGGGGCCTGGAGGAGGCCCTTGGCTGGGGCAGCAGACTGTGCCACCAAGAGGAGTTTGGAGCAGCGGAATAGGGCAGCCATCTGGGCAGCAGCTCCCCCCTGCCCGCCCGGTCTCTCCTGTCCACCTTCCCTAACCTCAGTGGCTTGTTCATGTGAGCCCCAGGCCTGCCCAACCTGTGTGATTGGTGCCCTGGTGCCCGCGAGCAGAGACACAGATGAAGGCTTGTGTGAGCCCAGCCCTGTCTGCATCTTGGGCCGGGGCCTGGGGGCCGCCTCCTCCCGGATGGGGCCGGCGGGACTTCCCGAGATAAGGTGACCAACAATGGAGGGTTGTGTGGTACTGGGACGGCATGTCCCTGGGCAGAGGAAATGAGTGGCCTCCGCACCATTAATCCGCCGTGGCCCACGGCGCCCTCTTCAAGGGTGACCAGTTTGGGGAGACGTTTCTGGACCCCCAACCCCCTGTTCCAGCCGCTGGGGCTGAGTCTCCAACTCCAAGCCAACCACCCGTAGATGTCGGGGTGGGGACAGGAGTGGGGGGAGCTCTACTGGGGATGGGGTCGGAGGTGCCTGCCCCCTGCGAGACCCCTGAAAGAGTACAGCCCCTCCAGGACCCCCAGTCCCCACTTCCTTCCTTCCCTGATTCGCAGCCCTTGCCGGTGCCGCACAGCCACTTCCGGTCTCTGCCCCTGCTGGGGTCCTAAGAGGGAGCCGAGGGCCTCCCGCAGAGGCCCCTGGGGACGGCGGAAGGGGCCACCTCAGGCTTTATTTATTTATTATTTTAAAACCTTAGGCACTGCGCTAGGGTTTGGAACACTTAATAATAAGGCTTTGCGCGTCACAGTGCTCCCCACACCCTGTCCAGAGTGCCCCCCACCCCGTCTGCCTTCTGCTAAGGACCCGTGCGGAGGTTTCCACTGCGCCCGGCTTTAAACTCCGGCTCTCCTCCCTGAGCCGCTGTGCCAGTGCCCCGTGCCCGCCCAGGCAGTACCACGGACACGATGTAGGCCCGGCTGCTGGGCGCCTCCGGGGAGAGCCAGTGAAGGAGGAGCAGAGGAACCCCCAGTTCCGGGAGAGGCAGGGGGAGCCGGGTCCTTCCATCGCCTCAGCGCTAAGTCTCTTTCCAAGAGCCGGAATCGGGCACGTGAGCTGCTGGCCTCGGGTCCCCTCTGAGCCCAGAGCGTGCTGGAACCTGCACCAGAGGCCTGAGGGCCCAGGAGGCCCACCCCGAGGTATCCTGGCAAAGCCTCCACATGGATCTGGCCTGGTTTCCCACAGCCCTGACCCCCGGTGCCCCCATGTTTACCTCATGTAAACAATGCCCGGAGCTGCTCGCCCGCCCCGCACACTGGCTGCAGACTAGGAATTCCATCTGTGGGGGTCTCCCAGGGCAGCTGTTTTAAACCAGCTGGGAGCCCCCCACCCCAATTCACTTGACCCCCCCCCCCGGCCCTGCCTTGCCTGGAGCTGCTTGGGACATCCAGTTTCTCCTGGAATCTCCGTTGGGGTTAGGGTTGGGGTTAGAGTTTGTTTCCATTCAGGGGAACTTGATCCCAAGCTGGCCCCCCTGCACCCCCATCCCTGCCCCTTGGGAGGGGCCCCGCTGCGTCGTCCTGCTGACAGGGCAGGTTTCTCTGGACCTCCCACTGAGGCAGAAGGGAGCTGGGTTGACTTTGATGTCCTGAAACGCCCCCCCAACCGCCCCCACCTCCTCCAAGATGTAAATGAGCCAAATCCTGTGTAGCCCGTGCTGTGAGCAGGAGTGAGGTGAGCAGCCACAGACAGGGAGACCCCCAGCTCCCTGAGCAGAGAGACCAGTGACAGCGACCAGGGACCCTGTGGTGCCTCCAGCCATACTGACCGCAGCCTCTGCTCTGTGTCTGCAGCCCTGGGCACTGCGCTCCCGGGCTGAGGGCAGGACCCTCGAGTAGGCTGGAGCCGGGAGGACCCACACCTGCGAAGCCTGGGGCAGGCCCTGGACAGCTGCTCTTGCTGCCCAGGAGGACTCCCCCTGTGCTGTCGGGCACTTGTGGGGGGTGACGGGCACTTGTGGGGGTGACGCCTCAGCAGAGACTCCCCTGGGGGCCTGACAGTGCCCCCCACATCCTGTCAGGTGCCCCCCACATCCCGTCAGGCTAAGCGCCGACTGTCCCTGGGGTCTGCCCTCTCCCTCTGTTCCCTGCAGGGGCGCCCCAGAGCCCCAGCTCTGTTGGGCCCCCGAGCAACTCCCGCCTGGCCCAGGTCCCCTCACCCACCCACTCGTGTTGTGGGGAAACTGAGCTCAGAGCCATGGCAGATCTCGCCCAGGACTCAGCTTGAGGTATCAGCCTTGGTGGGGCCAGACTCTGTCACCAGAACCTTCCCTCCAGCCCTGTGCACGTTTGGGACTTGCCGTGGGAGACTCAGCGCACTGCCCACTGGCTGCCCACCGGCTGCACGGCTTGGTCAGATGTTTCATGGCATTTTCAGTTACTCTTTTCTGCAGAGTGGAGGGTGAGCGCCCAAGGTGAGGGGCTGGCGGCTTTGGGGTGCTGGGGCTTCTCCAGGGTCTGGCGGTCGCCTCTGGCCAGGCCTCCCCACTAATGGCTCTCGTGGGGCTGCACCCTCGTGACCTTATCACCCCAAAGGCCCTGCCTCCTGATGCCATCACGATAGAGGCAGGGGCATCAGCCTGTGTGTGGGGGCAAACAGATCCCTCAGTCCCCTCAATGCCCTGGCTTCCAGCCTCCCGGGAGCCCCAAGATTCCAGGGGCAGGACTCCGTGGTGTTGCAGGAACCTCTGACTGGGTCAGCTTCTCCCCCATCTGTCAGTGATGGCTTCTGCTGTCCCAGCCTGTGGTTCCAGTATCCGTGGAGCTGGGTCTCCTGAGCACTCAGGCTCTGAGGAAAAGGAAAGTCTAGCAGGGTGCCCCCCACCCCTGTACTCCAGCCCTGCTGACAATGCTGGGCCATGTGCTGTTTGGTTTGTGTTCTCAGGAGAGCGCCAGGCTTGGCCAAGCCACATCACAGAGTGAGTTCACCCGCCCCAGGCAGGGCAGCTTGCAGAGCCAGAGAAGGGGGTGGGGAGAGGGGGCAAAAGGTGGTATCACCCTCCAGGAGGTGCCTGGGGCTTGACCCCCTTTAGCAGAGGTCTCTGTGAGCCCTGGCGCTGTCCAGCTCCCAGGACCTGGATTGCTCTTGCCAGTCCCACTGCTGACCGGAGTAGTTGGCCAGCTGTGGTTGCTGCTAGCGGAGCATTGGGGTATTTGTTGAGAACAGGGGTAGGGAAAGGAGTCAGGGAGACTTCCAGGAGAAGGTGGCATCTACTTTGGGAATGAAGGGAGGGAGGTCTTCCAGGAGGAGGTGATATCTGCTTTAGGAGTGAAGGGAGGGAGGGCCGAAGGAGCCTGAAGGGAGAGGCAGACCGTGGGGAGAGTCGGGGTGACCAAGGGTCAGTTCAAGGTTAGGCCATGCAGTCCGGGCTGCATTCAGAGGGCAGCTGGAAACCAGGGCCAGGTGAGAGTGGGTAGAGGTCACTGGTGCCCCAAAAATGTTAGTAATGAGGGGCCTGGGCCGTGCTGTCGAGTCCCTGAGACTGCGCGGAGAGCCGGAGTGAGCACAGGCGAGCAACACGGCGCCACGAGGGTCCCACCGATGGCTCTGACCAGGAGCCCTGCGAGTCACGGGGGGCCCCCTGCAAGCACCCTTCCTTGGCACTCTTGGCCTAGACCCTAGTGCACAGGGCTTCCCCTGTGAGCCTCAGACCTGTTGGGGGCTTCTGTGGGCCCCACCCACAGAGAGCACCACAATGAGAGGCTCCAGTCCCACGGCCAGGGAGTGCCCCCCCACCCCGCCACCTTGAGACCACTTGTCCCAGGTGCGTGTGAGCACCATAACTGGAGGCATCAGCCCTCATGCAGGGAGCACCGCCACCTGGCGAGCTGGCTCCCAGCGAGCCCCAAAGCCAGGTGGGTCTTTGCCACAATGACGTGGGGGAGGGAAGGGGCACAGAAACAGCAAGGCAGGAGCACGGAGCAGAACAAACGCTGAGGAGAGCCACAGGGCACGTGCTGGCGGCGCACGCCCACTCAGCTGAGGGGGAATAATGCAGGCCCCATGGCCCCTGCTGCCCCACTCTGGGCTGGAATGGGGGATGCAGGTAGGAAAAGAAGACAGGAGGAGAGTAAGGTGACCTACAGCAGAACCCTGGCCACCAGCCCACAAGAAAGGGCAGTGCTGAGTGGGCGAGAGGCCGATCTCACAGGCTCTGGGGTGTCTGCTTCTCACACACCCCCCCCGCAGGCTCCGTAACGGCAGGGTAGCTCAGTGGGCTGGGTGCACAGTTTACCTGCCAGAGGTTTGAGTTCAAAACAGCCAGTCCAGCTCCTCTCCTGAGCCTTGCTCAGGTGTAGCCCAAAAATCAAATTAAATCTAATGCCTTTGGGTCCCGAAACTCCTCTGTGAGTCCCTCTTGCCCCATGCCCTAAGCTGTCATCAGTGTCCGGCCTTGTCCTTGGGCCATAGAGTGTAGTATAAACCCTGGTGCATGCTCCTCTGAAACTGTGGGCCACAGACTACACAGTGGACCAAGTCACTGCCTGGCTGCAATGGGCCCCTTCTCTGAGCCTGACCTACATGCTACTCACAGCCCGGCACGCCAGGCCTTGCCAATCAGCACATCTCATGGCCACCCATGGCAGAGGGTAGCCATACAGGAGGGGCCCCAGCCTTACCTCCAGGAAGGCCCCCTGCCACCTGCCCAGCAACTCACGCTGCAGATGCATCTCCCCAAGTAGCATCACCGCACACACCACCAGCAATGACCTCTCTGACACTCGGTCGCCTCCCTAAAGGAAGGCACTGCAGGTGGCCACGGATACCATCTTGCCACACACCGCTCTGTCTGACCCTGCAGGCTTGCCCCAAGTTAGCTACGGCCCTCTGGGCTGGCTACACCCCTTCTAGGCAGATGCACGGAGAGAGCACCCAGTGCTGCCCCAAAGGGCTCCTGTCTGTCTGGGTGCCCCCCGCCTGGCTCCTCTCTGGCTCTCTGACACGGTCATAGGCCAACTGGAGTCCAAAGCCGTCATGGCCTTCTCTGCCTGCCCCCTCCCTCCTCGGGAAGATGGGTTTAATGCAGGAAGATGGGGCTGAACTTGTCGGATGTGACTTCACACCGTCTGAGGAGCGTCTCGGCCGCCTTCCTGGAAACAACTGCCAAGCTTGCAGCCCAGGGAATGCGAACATTCCTGCCCCACCCACGTGCTCCGCAGTCTGGGGTGCAGAGATGAGTGTAGGCTCCACGACCTGAGGAATCACATCATTGCAGAATGTCAGTCACAGGCAGACTTCAAAGCGCGGCCCCTCATGATCTCATCGGCAGCCCAACAAGCGCGGCAGTGATTTTGCCCGGGAGGTGGAGGGAGTGACTCAGGTGGGTGCCAGGGACTGTGCAGGGCCGGGACCTAGGGACATGTGGACCCCACTCCAAGCCAGGGTCTTGGCAGGACCTTGGTGCCGTCCCTCTGCACCTCAAGGCCACTGGTCCACATTTGCAGGAGTGCTGGAAAGTGGAATCAAGTATCGGTTCGTGGTCTGGTAGCCACACTTGTGATCTGTCATTCTAAGAGACCAGCGCCCCAGCACCAACCACAGCTGCAGCTCAGGGGGCCAGTTAGAAATGGGCAGTTAGATACTGGGCAGCCTGTGTCCATGAATACCCCAAGCAGGGGAGTTGGAAGCTTCCCAGAGACAGTTTGCATCCTCTGGGGCACAGAGTGGCTGGGCTTGGAGCCAGGTTCTGGGGTACAGAGAGACCAAGCCACAGGACCATATTTTGGGGTACAGAGTGGCCATACCATGGCACCCGGTTCTGGGATACAGAGTAGCCAGGCCATGGGACCAGGTTCTGGGGTACAGAGTAGCCAAGCCATGGGACCAGGTTCTATGGTACAGAGTGGCCGGGCCATGAGACCAGGTTCTGGGGTACTGGAGTGGCCGGGCCATGGGAACTGGTTCTGGGGTACAGAGTGGCCGGGCCACAGGACAGGTTCTAGGGTACAGAGTGGCCGGGCCATGGGAACTGGTTCTGGCCTACAGAGTGGCCGGGCCATGGGAACTGGTTCTGGGGTACAGAGTGGCTGGACCATGGGACCAGGTTCTGGGGTACAGAGTGGCCGGGCCATGAGAACTGGTTCTGGGGTACAGAGTGGCCGGGCCTCGGGACCAGGTTCTAGGGTACAGAGTGGCCGGGCCACGAGACCAGGTTCTGGGGTACAGAGTGGCCGGGCCATGGGAACTGGTTCTGGGGTACAGAGTGGCCGGGCCATGGGAACTGGTTCTGGCCTACAGAGTGACCGGGCTGTGGATCCAGGTTCTGAGGTACAGAGTGGCTAGGCCACAGGACCTGGTACTGGCCCTGTGGGAGTGTCCTCACCTAAGGGTGCCCCATCTCTCCATGTGAGCTAATATCCTACCCCAGCCAACACCTACCTCATGGTGAACTACCTTAGAAGGTGACAAGGGTCCCTCCCATCCATCCTGGGTTGGCTCCTGGGTCGTTGTGGGATCCCAGACACATTGTTGAGACTCACCTAGTCTGACTTACCTTGCCCTTGGAGCAGGACACACCATCTGACTTTGATGATGTGTCCAAGGCAGTGAGATGGACCCAAGACTCTGAGAGTGAGGCCTGTGTGTCTGGGACGTGGTCAGCAGGAAGGGTCAACCTCGGTGACTGGACAGTCAGTAAAGGTTCTCTGAATGGAGGCTCATCCCTGCACCCATTTTATAGAAGAGGAAAACTGAGGTGAGCTAAGTGACTCCAGGGAGTAGCTGGCCCATACTGCTGGCTGATATCTACCTAGAGTGCTCAGAAGTCAGAAAACTTGGGCCACATAGCTCCCAGCCTTGCTTCCTTCCAAGTGGACCTTGGGGACACCTCGGATTTCTGCCCATTTGGCAAGTGCCAGATAGTGTCTGGATCCACCCACACAGCTGCAACTGGCGACGTGATGACCGTGGGGAAAGGAGCTGTGGACACTGGTGTCTCTCCAGCCCGTCCCCTGGTCTGGACATTCTACAAGCCTCACCCTGTCCCCAAGTCCCTCTGGCAAGCTTGGCGACTTCATCTGCAAAGAGGAGGAGGGCTCTGAGGTCAGCCAGGGCCTGGGTCAGGGGTGGGGGCAAATTCGGAGAGGATGGGCCACAGCCCGGGTGACCCCGCTGCAGTCTGCCGGCGTGGGCTGTCCTCTCTGGGCCGCCGTTGTCTGCACCCTGATGGCCCAACACTCAGGAGCCTATTCTGGGGAAGCCCCCTGGTTCTCCGTTCAGGGTCCGGCCTCCCCATCCGTGATTTGACACCTGAACTGGGTCAGGGTCCTCAGACTGTGAATGGGAGGCAGTTTCCGGAAGGCAGGCCCGTGCCCAGCCCCCAAGTGCGCCCCTGTCTGACTCTGCCATTTCACTTCTCATCCTGGTGGTTCCCAGGTACTGTGGCCGGCAGGCCGATTACTCAACGGGCTCATTACGTGCCTCAGTGACTAATAGATTCTTTTTCTGTTTGTGTTTTAAAGCCATAGCAATAACATTGGCTCTCGGCGACACGCTGAAATCACCATTATTCAGCCGGCCCCTACCTACGTGATGGAGAGAGCTGCAGCCCCATCCCTGCATGGATGAGGGTCTCCGTGGCCCGCATGCTGGGGGTGGGGCGCGTGGACTGGGGCCGGCGGAGAATCATGGAATGATGTCATTCTCAGGTCCCTTCCAGCTCTGACCTACACATTGGCCTCAGCAGAGGGAGTGACTGCACAGATAACATCTCCGCCGGGCAAGCGAGTGCGGTTCAGAGGTCCATGGGGGAGGCAGCCAGCCTGGCTTTCTGTGTCCGCACTGCGAGCTGCTGGGGTGACCTTGGGCAAGTCCCCGCCTCTCCCTCCAGAGTGTCTCCGCTGGGCTGGGCGGAAGGAGGAGAGGAGCTGGGATAGTGGGTCCAGTGTAAATCGCATCCCCCTGGACTGGGCTGATGCTCAGTAGGACGAGAAGAGTGAGGGCTGACTTGGGAGTAACAGGGGTCAGATTCCCCAGCAAACAGGCCAAGGCTGGTCACTGTCATTCTTGGACCTCTGCCTCTCCTTTTCGGGTAAGGTTTCATGATAAAACAGCAAAGAACGAACTAGCCCAGCACCCTATGGCAGCTCCAGGGGTTGCCAAGCAAAACTGCTCCATCAGAGCCGGGAGCAGGGTCTGCCTCGGTCCCTCTAAGTGGTGGGATGGGGCAGTACTTCCTGTGATTGGCCTGCTCCCACCCTCTGCCATGCTCCCCTCTTCCCGGCCTCTTGTCAAGGAGTCCAAGCTTCCTGCCTCTTTCGAGAGCCGGGAAGCTGCCTTCATCCCCACGGGGAGCTTCTTTTCTGTCACCTGCACACACCCTTTCTTCTCCTGAGCTTCTCTGTCTGTGACCCCTTGACCCTCCTCTACTACATGAAAACTCTCCCTCGCCTTTGCATACTTTGGGAAAAAGCAAATGTGGCTGGGCTGATAATGCAGTGGGGAGGGAGGAGTCTGCCTTTCATGCAGACAACCCGGTTCGATCCCTGGTAACCCATATGGTCCTCTGAGCACTCCCAGGAGTGATCCTGCGTGCAGAACCAGGAGTGAGCCCGAGTACTGTTGGGTGTGCTTCCCACCCAAACTATAAAATGAAAGGAAATGTGTGGGCCAGTGGTAAGCCTCAGTGCTGGAGGGAAAAAACTTGATGGAGATCACGGACACGATTCTGTGGTGTGATTCCTTCCTCCACAGTGAGATTACTCCCCTCCCGGGATGATCACGCTGGGCGCAGAGCCGGGCGGGAGGCAGCCTGTCTGCAGCCTCCAGTCCATAGGCAGAAGAGGGAAGTAGAGTGGATACAGTCACAGAATAAGCAGATGCGCTGTTTTCCTGCTGAGAGCCAAGAGTCCAAGGAGGACGTAACGGGGAGGGGGTTGCCTACAGCTGCAAATCCCAGCATCACCCGAACATCAGGTTCTCTTCCGTGATGTCATTTCTCTGAACTGAAGAGTCCGTCTCAGTAACGTTCTGAACAATGCCTGATGTTCAGTTTACAAGGCAGTTGGCTATACACAGACAATACAGGGTCCTGGGCTCATGCAGAAAGAAATTACTTCGTACTTATACATAAAACAGTCATCTTGGAGGTGCAGGTTATTATAAACAGGCATTTCGCTCATCCCAGGTCTCACGGACTTACAAATGTTCCCACTCAGAAATGCCGGTGGATTTCTACCCACCATCGTGGCATCCAAGATTATCCCCACCAATGTCTAGAACAGTCTTTGTTTGGTATATGGCCGCTGTTGACCCCCACTGCTCCAAAAACACCCCTTCACCCTGGGCAGGTCACACTCCAAGCCCCTGACACAAGGAGTGAATGTGATCTTGTGCTTTATTCACCTGGAATTCTAGCGTCTAATTCTAGCCTAAAGATATCCATTCATTCATCCCTCCATCCATCCACACTCCTATCCATCCATCCATCCATCCACACTCCTATCCATCCATCCATCCATCCATCCACCCATCCACACTCCTATCCATCCATCCATCCATCCATCCATCCATCCACCCATCCACACTCCTATCCATCCATCCATCCATCCATCCACACTCCTATCCACCCACCCACCCACCCACCCATCCACACTCCCATCCATCCACGCATTATCCATCCTTCCATTCATCTATAATCACCCACCCATCCTTCATGCATCTACCGTCCATTCATCCATCACCACTCAACCATCCATCACCATCCATTGTGGTCCATCTATCCATCATCCATCCATTATCTAGCCTTTATCCAGCCATCATCCATTCATTTAGCCACCTTCCCATCCATCCATCCATCTACCCATTGTCCATCCTTCACCTTTCCATCCATTCACAATCATCCATAAATCCATCAATTTATGGATGGATTTATGGATGATTCCATAAATCCATCAATCCTCCCATCCACCCATTTATCCCTTATGCTTCATCCATCATCCATCAATACACCTGTCCTCCTCTGTAACCCATCTCAGTATGAGGACAGAGGCCACGATGAAGCCCCTATCTTCAGGGAGCTCCTGGTAAGGGCGGCGACAGACACAGAGATATCACCAACAATGCATTGTGCCAAGTGAGGAGATGGCGAGTGTCTTCAGACGTGTCGTTTATGAATAAGAGCACATGCTTTGGTCTTGAACCCTGTGTTTGATCCCTTCATGGCCAGGTACCCATAGGGGACCCTAAGCAGTGGCCACTCTCCACTTTGGGTTCTCTCTCTGCTCTAAGCTCAGGGCAGGCAAAAAGCCAGCCCACCCGCCAGAGTCAGCTGTGCAGAGAAACTGGAGGGAGATCGAGGCCTTGGGTCATCTGAAATGACCATCTCAGACTCTTTCTAATGGACCTGTGTTATGGTCTTCTGTGGAGACAGGGTCTGGCAAGTTCTCACTATTGGGGTTATGGTGGTTTTCCCAGAGTCGCGGTGACCCTCATGTTGGGGAGCTGAGTGGGGTTGCTGAGGCCCTGTCCAGCAGGTCCTCAGGTTCAGCCCTAGTGCCTAAAGATGCCAGGGGCCCAGCAGCTTAGCTATTTCACTTCCCAGAGACTCCGGGTTCACAAGACAGCCTCTGTCCCCAGAGTCCACTGTGCCTCTCAGCTGTCCCCCATTCTGCTGCCCCCGAGGGAGGACTCCACACTGTCTCCAGGCAGGCTCCTGCCCTCCCCCCCGGGGCACCGCCCCACCTCACCCTCTCGGGAGACGGAAGTCACCCCACTTCCCTCTTTCTCCCCAGCCCCCCAAACACTCGCCTGCCCCATGGCCTACAAAATAGCAAACAGCTGCTGTGACCAGGGGCTGCCCAGACCCCAGGGGCCTTGGGGAGCGGGCCAAGGAACTTGGAGAGAGAGCTCTTAATAACATAACCTTCCCCTAGCTGCTTCCAAAGAAACTTCTCCTCACAAATCATTCCATAAACACTTAGCAGGCTCTCAGGCAGGCGCTCACAGCTCTCACCCGGCTATTAGGAGGCTCCTCTCAAGTAAATTGAGACCAGGCCGGAGAGGCTGGTGCCAAATCTCCCTTCCTGCCCTCTCCACACAGCCTTCTCCTCCCCACCCAGGCCCCCCACAACTTCAAGGGCTGGGGGTCTCTTCCCTCTCTGCTCTTGCCTCTCATCAGCTCCTCTTGCTCCAGGATGGACAGAGGGTGCCTGTTTCCATGGAAACCAGAACCCTCATACCCCAGCCGCGAGGTTTCCTGGGACACCCCCAACTCAAAAGCCTGGATCCTCCTCGGACTTTCGGAGTCCACACCACAAGGCCAATCACGGACAGAGCAGACAGGGCTTCTCCCTTTCCGTCCCTCCCAGCCACCCTCAACTGAGGCCGCTGGTGCCTCTCAGCCTGGGGCTGCTCGACAGGGAAATAACTCCAGGTTCATCCAAGTCACGAGCTGGAAAATCCCTCCCATCCAATGATCCCCCTCCAGGGGAGCCTTGAGCAACTCGAAAGCTGGCTAATATTCACCACTTGGCTAATATCCAGCCAGGATCGGAGAATTGATGGTTCGTGAGTTGACACAGGTTGCAGCCGATGCAAGGGGAACGACGTTCGTTAGGGTCTTGGGGGATGATGGCAGAGGGTGGCATCCCCACCCTGCTGCCGCCATAACGGTCTTTGGACAGCAGCTAGAGCACCGCTGCCCCCTTTTCTAGGCTTGCCCAGCCTCGTCCTCAAGAACAAAGAGCTTTATTACAAACAGAAATCAGAGAAATAAATACACCATTCTTCAAAAAATAAACACGTGGATTTGGAGGCACTGAAACGAGCCATCGATGGGCTCCTCGATGGGGTGGGAGGACCCCACCCCCGGCCCTGATCTTGGGTCCAGGCCCAGCCCCCCACTTATGGAAAGACTGGCCTTGAGCCACAGAAAAGCTCAGTACCTTCAGCTCTAAAATGGGGGAACATCCTTCTGGCCTCAGAGACCTTCCTGGAGCCCCTTCTGCACTGCCTTGAAGTGTGGTCAGGAGCCATGGACCATGCCTTGACATATGGTCAGGAGCCATGGATGGTGCCTTGACATGTAGTCAGGAGCTGTGGAAGGTGCCTTGGCGTGCGGTCAGGAGCCATGGATAGTGCCTTGACATGTAGTCAAGAGCCATGGATGGTGCCTTGACATGTAGTCAAGAGCCATGGATGGTGCCTTGACATGTAGTTGGGAGCCACGGATGGTGCCTTGTCATGCGGTCAGGAGCCATGAACAGAGGGCAGAGTCGGGGCCTGGCCTGACCCGGGGGCTGCTGCCTGTTCCCTGCAGGAGCTCAGTTCAACACACTGTTCCTCAGCAAACCAGTGTAACACAGGCTCTTCCCTGTAACAACAGACTGAGCAGGGACCATGAGCCCAGTTGTGCTAAGTCAAAGGACAAACTGTTCCTTCCCCGCCACTTCTAGATCAGACTTTGAGCTCTGCACTGCAGAGGTTGGTTGGACATCCAGTACACCATGGAGAGGAGTCAGCACCGTGGCGTGGGTCTGGCAGCAAGCCTGCACATGCAAGGACGAGGGTCTGGATGTGGGCTAATACTCACAGCTGCTGCTGGGGTGAATAACAGCAGTCACGATCGGGGATGTGGCAGTGGCAAAGCACCAGTCTTGCTGGTACAAAGCCCTGGGCTCGATGGGAACATAAGGGAACCCAGCATGTTATTCCAGGTACCCTGAGCACTGAGCTAGGAGCAGCCCCAAACCACATGCACACATGCACACACACACACACACACACACACACACGCACACACACCCACATAAGAATTTGAGCCCCAGCACTACATGGCAGCCCCACCCAGGAGCACTGCCCACAGGGGGCCCAGGTTGTCCCAGAAAATCACTGCTGGGCATAGCCCTGACAATGAATCATCGCAACCATCAGAACTGCTGCATTCCTGGGGTTGGAGTGATAGGACAGTAGGTTAAGGTGTTTGTTTGGCATGCAGCCAACGTGGGTTCGACCCCGGCATCCCAGTTGACCCCTGAGCACTGCTAGGAAAAATTCCTGAGTGCTGAGCCAGGAGTTAAGTCCTGAGCATCACTGGGTGGGGCCCAAAAACAAAAGAAAAATAAAGTTTAGACTCCTTTGGACTTGAGTAACTGCAATAATCGCTTCTGCTTGAAAGAGGAAAGAAGGACAGCATCAAACATGGCCCCAGTCACAGAGCTGCCCAGTCCTGGCACTCAGGAGTCTCCTGTCCCGTGGGGCAAAGGAGCGACAGAATCTCAGTTTCCCGAGATTCAGGACACTCAGGCCCTCCACTGACCCTCAGAGCCTGTAAATCTGTTGTATTAAATAGGAAAAGGAAGCTAAGACTCTTGGTGGAATTAGTTTGGCTGATCCATGGACCTAAAAATAGGAAGGTTTTCCCGGCTGACCTGGACGGAGTCCATCCTTGAAGGAGGACTCAGGAGAAGACAGACACACTGACCTCAGGGCATGGAGCACATAGGGGACGGTTGCTGGCTTTGAAAAAAATGCCACGTACCTGCCCTGCCGGCCGGGCAGCCTCACCCACACCCCAGCTGCAGCCCCGCCAAGGGGCTCAGTTCCATGACTTCACAAATATTCTCTACAGAGATGCCAAACTGTGAATATCTCAGGTGCCCAGGCTGAGAGCTCTGGTGTTTTGCAGTTGGGGTAGGCAGCCTCCCCCCACACAACCCCCTACTTCTGAAATGCCCCAGCAGCCATGCCCAACTCCCATCACTTGTCTTCCGTTCATTGATTTGCTCGAGCAGGCACCAGTAATCATTCATCCCTGCCATGTGCTAGTGTAGTCCTGGGGCATCTGCTCGCTACAGGAACACGGAAGAGCCTCAAACCATTCATTTAGGTCATGAGAATGAGGTTCATAGTTGTTACTGTTCTTGGCATATTGAGTACGACACGGGTAGCTTGCCAGGCGCTGCCATGTGGGTGGGATACTCTCAGTAGTAGGTAGGCTCTCAGTTTATTCATTTACTGATGAACCGTGCGGCCGTGAAGCAGCCTCATGCAACAGAGAGAGCTATTAGCAGCTCTGCCCCATGTATCTGTGTCTCTGGTTCAGCATACCTGGGCTTGAAATCACTATCACTATCACTATCTTCCCGTTAATCATCTATTTGCTAGAGAGGGCACCAGTAATATCTCTCTATATTCTGTCTCATGCTAGTATAACCCAAAGGCATCCGCTTGCTCCAGGAACATAAAGAGCCTCAAACAATTGTATTAGGTCATGGGAATGACCTAATATAAATGTTACTGGTATTTGGCATATCAAATACTACATGAGCAGCTTGCCAGGCTTGCCGTGCGGGTGGCATACGGTTGTAGTCACCTCTAAATAAAGCATTTATTGATAATCCACGCGGCGCTAAGCGGCTGCACAAGCCAGGCTGTGATAGTCTGGTCTGCTGGTAGAGTTGTGACGAGAGGGAAGTCCGGATGTGGAAAATGGCGGGCCCCATGGAGTAGGGGAGGGTGGTCTGGCTTGTTGTGAGGCTCTGCTGTGGTGGCAGGCCAGGGCTAGAACCCGCCATGCCTCCCAGGTGCCTCACGAGCAGCTGGGCACAAGGAGAGCAAGTAGCAGCTCTGCCCCCATGTCTGAGAGTCTCTGGTTTAGCATACCGGCTGCTTTGTGGGGAGAAAGACTGAGGATGTAGTAGTTCATGGTGAAGACCCTGGAGTTAGCAGCCTGCTTCTCATTTACCAGGTATGTTTATTTGGGCTTGAAATAGGCTTCTCTATAAGGTGGGACTCTGACAAACAGGCTTGAGATTGGCTTTTCTCTTGGGTGGAGCTCCAATGAGCTGTGGAGTCTGGATGTTGAAAATGGCTGCCATCATGGTGTGGGGGTTCCTCTGTCTTCTTCCAAGGCTCTATTGATGGCGGCCAGGGCCAGAACTCTGGACACTTCCTCCTGGACACTTCATGATCAGCAGAGCACAGGGAGAGCCTGTAGCAGCTCTGCCCCATGTGCCAAGATATCAACCCATTGGCCCAGATCATTTGAAGTCTCTAGACCACACAACACCTCTTTTATTCCTCAGTACTGAAATTCCAGTAGGAGCTCTCCAAATTAGATAGAGAAGTCAAATAGAAGGCAACTCAAACTAGGGACTGGAGGAATAGTACAGCGGGGAGGGCGTTTGCTTGGCACGTGGCCAACACAGGTTCAATCCCTAGCAACCCATATGGTCCCCTGAGCCTGCTAGGAGTGATCCCTGCACACAGCTGGCTGTGGCCCCAAACAAATGACCAACACAACAACAAACAAAAAAATAGGAAAAAACAAACATCTGAGACTCAGGTTAAATGTTTTTTTGTGTGTGGTGGGAATTTGTTTTCGGGGACCACACCTGGCAGTGCTCGGGGTGACCCTGGCTCTGTGCTCAGGAGACCATATGGGATTCCAAGGATTGACTCTGGTGCACACAAACATCCTATTTACTGCACTACCACACCGACCCTGTAAGAGTCTGTCTTTGGGAAGGGTCAGAGCCTGGTGGACGGGGTGAGACCCAGCTCAGGCCTCTGGGCTGGAAGCTTCAAACAGCCCTGGGCTACTTGCTGCGCTGCTCCCCACACCCCGTGCGCCACAGTCTGGCTTCTCTGCCGGGAAGCACGGGCCAACCTGCCCGAGTCCTGGCAATGGTCCTTGAAGCGAACAGAACATTCTTCACCACTGTGACGTGACCGCAGGGGTCACTGGAAAGGGCGGAGAAATGGGTCGTGGGAGCCCTCCCACCAGTGGCATCATTTGCCCAAACAAAGACCATTGTCAGCCCTTGCCACCCTGCATCTCCAGGGAGGAACAGAGAGCTTGAGTAACTGGCCCAGGGGTCACACAGCCAGACTGACTAAGCCAAGAGTACCAGCTGCTTCTGTTTCACCTCCTTCACTGCTTCCTGGCCCCTGTCTGGCTCATCTGGGTGGGCTCAGGGTGGCGGGGCCTGAGGCCCCCCGAAGTGCACTGAGGCGTCAGAGCCGGCTGTGATGACGGAGCTGGGGCTGCTGGTCACGGCCTGCAGGCGCCATGGTCTGCTGGCTCTGGAGCAGGAAGGACGCTCAGCTGAGGCCCACCTGGGGCTGCAGAGGCGGAGGTGGGGGCGTCTCACCTCTTGGCAGATGCAGGGCAGACGAAGCGGCACCATCTGGGCCTCCAGTTTCCCTTCCTATGGGGCTCTGGGGGCAAAGAGTCCACTAAAGTCTCCAGGGCAGGCAGCTGTGGGATAGAGCCCCTGGAAAGGGCATGGAGGACTTTAGACACCCCCAACCCCTCATTCATTCACAACTTCCGGAGAAGCCTGCAAGCCCTGGGGCGATGCCGGGTGCTCTGGGGCAGTACAGATGCCCTCGCCCGCTTCGTCCTTCCTGTCCCCGCCTGCTCTCCCCACCAGCACCCACAATAAGGCCGCCTTCAGATTCGCCCAGGCAGACACCAGCCCTGCTGCCAGCTCCTCCCTCCCAGGCTTTGCACTGGCTCCACTGTCATCGTCCCGAGCCCCCCAAAGCTCCCCAAGCCCCCACCTCCCACCCATGTGCTGTCTTCCCAGCACAGTCCCCACAGCTCTGACCCCCAGCTCCTGTACTTTCTTGGCGTCCTGCCTCGTCCACAGTCCATCACCGTCCAGCTACACTCTGGCTGACATCCCCGTGACCTGCTGTCTCAGGCTGAGACCCCAGCAGTACACTGCCATGGGGGCTGTCCCTGCTCCCCACAGTCAAGTGTGTCCCCACAGCTTCTATCACCTACACATGGACGGCCAACACTCAACAGCTCCACGGACGCTCACCCGGTTAAGTGGCTTCCCGTTGACCAGACGGGTTTTGATGGGCTGAGATGGGCTGGGGCAGGAGGTTCCAAGTGAAGGGAGCTAAGCAAAAGGGATGCATGGGAGCTTCTCGGCAGAGGAGCCGGTGTAGCCAGGGGAGAGGCAGAAAGCAAGTGAGGGCCGGCCCTAGATGCACAGGTGTGGGGAGCAATGGGGACCCTCAGAAGCCTCTGGAGGAAAGAGCTGGTCATGGGGCTGGTGGGCTGGAGAGTCAGGGAACAGGCGCCCACCCTCAGCTTCATATCCTTTGGGAAGGCGGCCACTTCCCTCACGGGAGAGCACAGGGACTTGGGAGTCCACTGGGAGGGGCCGAGGGTGCTTCTGGCTGCCACTGGGAGCAGTAAAGGCCCTCAGGAGTCTCCCCCCCACTTCCAGGCTACAGAGCACCCTAGCCTATCTGCTGGGCCTCACGCACCCACCCCACACCCATAGCCTTAGGAGGGGAAACTAAAGCTTAAAAGCTTAACAGTCTGGGAAACGGAGACTCAGCAGAGCTGGGGATCCATCCCACAGCTAGTGACGCAATCCAAGGTTTCCAGGGTGGATTCCCTGCCCCGTGCTCTTCCTCAGAACCTAGCTGCCCCCGTGGGACTCACAGGAAGATTCACGACCTTGAGCACGGACCTCATGTCTGCTGCTCTGCTGACCTTCCAGGAAGGGACCCAGCTTCGGGGTGTCCCCAGCAGGGATACGGTCACGTCACTGCTCACGGGAGCTAAGGGATGGCGAGCTGGGTGGGGGGTCCCGTTCTTTCCCACAGGCTGGCAGAGGGGCCCTGCTTGCCCTGCCAGTGCCTTTATCCCCCACCACCCGCACACCACAGAGCGCTCCAGTGGGTCGTGGGGGCCCAGAGCAGACTCCTAGAGCTCTTCAAGCAGACTCTGACCCCGACTCCTGACCTTGGGGCCACGTCACCCCACATGCCCCTCCTGTGGGCTCGAGGCCCCCCCCCCTCCAGCTGCTCCTAATCTGGGTGGGCTGCAGGTGGGCTGTGTCATAGCTGGCAAATATTTGTTAAGTGGGGAGAAGGAGCTTGGCAGGTGACTGCCTGCAGGAGGTGAACCTGGGGACAGTGACGGGACAGCTGCCCCCAGGCCCAATAGTGACCCAGCCCCGCTTGGGTTGAGTTCAAAGGCTGTGGGGGAAGATGGGGCAGCTGGAGCCCTACAACAAGGACTGAGAGAAGAGGGCGAGAAAGGCGTGGGGCAGCCGCAGAGCTGGGTCCAGAGAGGCTTCGGGCAGGGGGCAGCCACAGGGACCCAGTGAAAGCCACAGGAACCTCCAGTGAAAGCCTGCAGAACCGGTCTGAGTGGGGTGGGTGGGTGGATGGATGGGAGAATGAATAAATGTGTGTGTGTGTCTGTGTGTGTAAGTGTGTGGATGGGTAGATGGATGGGTGGGCTAATTGGTGGACAGATTCGTAGACAAAACACATGGTTGGGAGGTAGGGTCACAATAAGGAAGAACATGTGTTTTTTATTTTTTTATTTTATTATTTTTTTTTTTTTGTGGTTTGCATAGCCAGCGATGCTCAGGAGCTACTCCTGGCTCTGCACTCAGGAATTACTCCTGGCGGTGCTGGGGGACCATATGGGATGCCGGGATCGAACCCAGGCCGGCACAGGCCGGCCACGTGCAAGGCAAACGCCCTACCCGCTGGGCTATCGCTCCGCCCGAACATGTGTTTTTTAACGTGCAAGAGCCAGTTTGATAGCACAGCAGGTTGGGCATTTGCCAGGCGCCGGTCCGACCCAGGTTCGATCACCAGCATCCAGTACCCCAGCACTGCCAGGAGTAATTCCTGAGTGCAGAGCCAGGAGTAACCCCTGAGCATCGTCAGGTGTGACTCAAAAAAGCAAGCAAACAGAAAAAGCAAAGTTGTGCGAGTGTGTGGGGTGTGTGTGTGGGGGTGTGTGGGGGGTGGATCCTCTGAGCCTCCATTTCTCCTGTGGACAATGACAAAGCTCGCCCCAGGGTTGCTTGGTGCCTGCCCCAAGTGAGGAGGTGAGAGCACGGTGGGCTGCGACAGGAAGCCTGTGGGAGGAAGGGACCCTGGGATGGCCCTCAGTCCCCCTCTCCAGGAGCATCCGAATCTTCCCCCAGGGGAGCTGGGGGGCCTCGCCCTGTCTGCTTGTGGTTTTCCTCTGTCCCTCCCTGCCCTGCCCTGTCTGTCCCAGAAACCCCCACCCCCAATCCCGCCTCCCTCCTGGGAGGCCCCATTGTTCCCAGCCTGTGCTCCTGAGACAACGCATTCCAAGGGTTCCACAGCGGTCCAGCCCCCAGAGCCGGCCTCTCCCTCTGCATGGAGGCCAAGCGGGTGGGGGATGCTTCCCAGAAATGCCAAGGTCTGAGGACCCCCTACATGCTCTGATGGCTGAGCTCTTCCTCACTCTGCCCAGCCCCGAGGGGTACCCACTTCCCCAGGCCTGATCCAGCTCTGACCTGTGTCAGAGCTGTGTCAGAGCTCACCTGTGTCAGAGCTCACCTCAGGTGTGACAAATGGGTGTGAGGCCACCTACTTCTGGTTCTGTGGCTGAGGCACCCCCCCCCCCCCGCCCGCATAGCGCCCCAACGCCACCCTTGGGGATGACCCTGCTCACTCTGTGTCTTGACCGACAGGGGCTCAGGAGAGGCAACACAACAGCCTGTCGCCCAGCTGCACCGGCACCCCAGGAGCCCCTGGGATGGGTCTTGCTCTGCAGGGAGGACGGGGTGATCTGAGCACGTGGGAGGGTGGGAGAAGCCAACTCTGCTGAGACCCAGGAAGAGCCTCATGTCATTAGCACAGGCACGGATCAAGGAAGGCTTCCCGGGAGGTGGTACGGGTTGGAATTGGAATGTTGGGTATGAGTCCTCAAATGGACAAGAGGTGAGGGGTCTTGACTGGGGAGGAATAACATAGGCAAAAGCCCCCCAAAACTGTGCCCACTGGGAAGTTGAGGGGCTCCGGGTGCTAGGGGGCAAGGGGGCCTGCAGGGTGTAGCATAGGGGCCGAGGGCTGGCTCAGGCACCGGATGGGACAGGTGGGCCAGAGAGGACCCTTTCGGTGCTGCAGGAAGCGGAGGGAGTGGAGGGAGAGTTAGTGAGATGGGAGGGGGGACAGAGACGGGGCAGGGATACAGGGGACGGGATAATAAGGGGCAAATGCTCAGAAGCTTCGCAGGCTCGGTGCAGCCTGTTCCCTTCTCTTCTTCCGTCATCGATCCTGCACAACCTCATCACCACGCCCCACTCAGACCCGCACACCTCAGGGGCCCCATCCGCCCGCCCCTCTCCGACCCACACAACTTCCAGTCCCGCCCCAGCCAAGCCGCTCCAGGCCCCGCCCTCCCCACCCATCCCAGGCTTGCCCTGGCCGGAGAGGATGCTCAGATCCGGCCTCCCCAGGCCCCCTCCCCTGCTCTCTGCCACCTTGACTTTAAAAGGCCCTGCTTTGCCCTGGCTTTGACCTCCCAAGTTCACCTGCTCCGCTGCCAGCAGGTCGTGGCCCTGGAGGACCTCTAGACTCAGTTACACCAGCTCTATGGCACCTCTCTGTGGCACCCGGTGGGCTTGGCGGGCAGCTTGCCACCCACTATCCCCTACAGCCCCCTACACACAGTGCCCATCGCCTAGCGGATTTCTTTTTTTAACTAGCAGAGTCTTTGAGGCTGTTCCAGAGGCCTCCAGACCTCCAGGGGCAGGGCAGGGCACTGACGGGGTGGGCTGTGGCAAAGCCAGATCCTGCCACCCCAAGCCCAGGCTAGACACCACCTGCAGCCTGAGAAGCCGGAGCCCCACCCGGTCCTGGGCAGCCACACCCCGCCGCGCCCAGAGGCCTTGCCCACAGAGACCAGCTCTGCTTTCACCTGCCCCTGGAAGATGACAACTGGGCAGGCTTGTTGCCCCACCCCCACCCACCTGCCTCTGGGCTTTCCTTAGCTCTCTCCCCACCAAGTCTGGGCCCCATCTCTACATCCTCAGGGTAGCTGGACTCGGCTGGGCTTGGTGGGGCCGGAGCGATGGTACGGCAGGGAGGGCATTTGCCTTGCACGCGTGCAAACCTGGGTTTGATCCCCGGCATCCCATCTGGTCCCCCGAGCACTGCCAGGAGTAGTTCCTGAGTGCAGGGCCAGTGTGACCCAAAAAAGAAAAAGTGTGGGTAGAGGGCTGCGGATAACAGCCCCCCAGACCACTCCCCGCCCCAAGCCTCCCAGGCTAGACCATGGTGAGCCTGCCTGTCTATTGCTGGCCCTGGTTTGTGAACCAGACCCCCTTTCCCTCCCTTCTTGGCCTGTGTGTGCCCCTTCACATCCCCTCCGCCCCAGGAGGCTGCAGGCAGGCGCCATCTGTCCGCCTGCTGGGCGCACCTGCCTGTGTCCACCCTGTGCTGCCCCTCCCCCAACCATGGCCTGTTTCCCTTGGAGCCGATCCCCAGAGCCGTCTGCTCCCCACGAGCAAACCCGCTCATTTCCGTCTGAAAACACCCACTGCTTCCTGGCTTGGCAGAAACCACCCAGGTGAAATGGGCCGTGGGCTCAGAGCGGTCTGTGCAGCCCTCTCCAAAGGCCCAGCTAATCAGGGATGTGGCCCCCCACGGCCCCCACTCGCGCGCCGCCCCAGATGCACGCTCTCAGCCCTCCACAGCAGGGTCTCAGCTGGCGGCGGTGGTGCGCTCGGCAGCTCTTTGGTCAGCTCTGCACCCCAGGTGAGGGGTGAGCATGGACCCCCGACATGCTGGTCTACATGGGATCACTGAAGCATGCGCACAGCCGCCTCCTGCAGACACAGACCCGGGCTTGTCTCTGGATGGCCCCTTCCTGGCCAGGGCAGTCTCAGACTGCAGGCAGGCGTTGGGGGAGACCAGGGGCCTTGGGGTACAGTGGCTCTTACCCAGACCTGAGTGAACGAGAGGGTCACGGGCAACAAGCATTGGATAGAGGGTGCAGGTGACCCGGGGTGCCTCGAGTGTCACAGAGGGTGGATTTAAGTGCAGAGCCCAACGGAGGAAGAGGAACTCCCACTGAGCCAGGGGCACTGGTGGGGCAGGGGACCCTGAGTCCAGCTCACATTCTGGGTCCCAATACAGATGAAGGAGAAGAGGAGGAGAAAGGAAGGTCAGTCTGCAGAGTTAGGTCTAGGGAGAGGGAGCTTGCAAACGCCAGGATGACGCATCTGCCCGCCCCGCAGTCACCCATATTCGCCAAACCTGCTCTCTCTCAGAGGCCTCTGAGCCCCCTGCAGCCCAGCTAGCAGCTGGGCTGGCTGCAGAAGTCCCACACTGCCCCCCTTCCTGCCCTGAGGTCTGGCGACCCACCTCGGGAAAACCTCTTGGAAGTCAGGCTGGGGAGGGCAGGAAAGCTGGGAACTGGGCGTGGCGGGCACAGCTGGGAGCCTGCAAAGCTGAAACCGGGTTGCCATTCTGCCAGCAAGCAGCTGTTGGGGGTTACCTGCCATCCAACAGTGATGGCCCTGCGGAAGACGGTGCAAATACTCCCCCCCCATGACCACGCCAGACCACCAGTGTGCTGTCACTAGGTTGGGCAGAGGCGCAGAGCCGGCCCCCAACTCAGCACCTCCCCCACATGGCACCCCCACATAGCCTGCACACTGCCCACACTCCACCAACACAGGCGGGGAAAATAAACTGTGGTTTAGTCCATGGGGGCCTCAGGAACCTCCCAGAAGCAGCAACAGAAAACAGCCAGATGCTGTTTCTAGAAGCTCCACTGAATATCACACTTTGTTGTTGTTTGTAAGTCATTTGGGTTGAGGTTCTGGATTTACAGTATTGCAACCACTCTTTTCACGCATACGCTGTCTCACCACACCTACCATGAGTGCCCGCTTCATTCCACCAGTGCCCCATGGACCTCTCTTGCCCATCCCTTCCCCCATGTCCGCTCAGTTCTACGGACAAAACGCTCTGTTCCCATGGCGTGGACCATTCCAACAACACCCCACTTACGCAGGGACTAGAGGTGTTGCAGCCCTCCAGAAGGGGGCGCAGGGAGCCTCCTGTGGTTGGGGGAGAAGGGTGGGCGAGACCGCACTGGAAGGAGAGGCTGGCCGGTGCACAAGGGTGAGCCCCTTGGGCTGGTGATCTGTGCCCTTTGCTGTGTGCAGCTTCCGTAAAGACAGCAGCACCCCTTCTGGGAGAGCCCTCCCAGGCCCAGCTCTGTCCAGGCGGTCATGTCCTGGCCCCTTCCCTCTCTCTACCCCCTTTCTTCTCCCTTGCCAGCTCCAAATAAGGGTCACCGGAGTTGGGATATAACGGTTCACTATGCTGGGCCAGGATGTGACTCAGGAGTAGGGTTTCTGCCTGGTGTGGATGAGGTATTGGGCCAATCCCCAGCACTGCAAAATAGTAAATAAACAAACAAATAAATAAATAAAAGAGGGAAAATATATATAGTATGATTTTCATTTAAAAGTTCATAAGCACGGCAGAGCCTGGAAAGCTACCCGTGTCGTATTTGATATGCCAGATACCAGTAACAATTATAGACCTCATTCCCATGACCTGATGGAATGGTTTGAGGCTCTTTATGTTCCTGGAGCAAGCAGGTGCCCTTGGGCTCTACTTGCATGAGACAGGTCATATGAAGATGTTACTGGTGCCCGCCGAGCAAATCGATGATGAACGGGAAGACAGTGATACAGTGAGACAGTGATACATTTTAAAAACTATTTTATTTATTCAAATAGAATATATAAATCAAATTTTAAAAAAAATGTTTTGGCTGTTTGGGTCATACCCGGCAATGCTCAGTAATTCTGGCTCTGCACTCAGGAATTACAACTAGAGGTGCTGGGGGGACCATTCCATGCCAGGGATGGAATGCAGGTAGGCCCTGTGCAAGGCAAGCGCCCCCCCGCTGTACCACTGTCCGCCCGCCCAGCCCCTTGAGATTCAAATGGACGGTGCTTTTTAGCCAAGGTCTCTGACCAGCTTCCAAGGGGTTTTCTCCGAGGTTGCCCTGCCATTGGCCTCACCCCTGCTTAAGGCTCAGCTTCCTCTGGCCACACCCCCTTTAACCCCCACATTGCTCTGCCTGTGTCTTGCAAGCCCGGCTGCTCTTTCTCCTACAGCCCCAATCTTCAGAAGGTGCTTACTGAGAGCCCCCTATGTGCCGGCACCCCCAGCCATGCCTCACCCCTAAAGGGCCATCACTGAGCCTGCGCTGGTCTCTCTGCCTTTGTGGCTTTCGGCTATCAAAGTTCAGGCCAGGCCTGATGGGTCCCACCCTCGGGAACACTTCCGCCCACTTGATCCCAGGCTGGGAGGACCCCTCCTCCCACCATTCCCGGGCTTCCTGCGTCTCCCCACACAGAGCACAGGACTTTGTCATTGTCATGGCCTGTGTCCACACGTGTCTGTCCACCAGACTGTGACCTCATTTTGGACTAATGCCAGGTGTGACTCATCTTGGGGTCCTCAGGCCAGCTTGGGGCCTGGAGTGGAGCTGGCACCAGGAAAGAGGTTTAGTGGGAGGAAGAAGCGTGATAAACGCGCAGAGGGAGCAGCCTGGGGGGTTACTCATTTCATGGTGCCTCTCTAGGGGCTCCCCCACAGAGCCCCACGGCTGTCACGCTCATGTGCTGCTGCTCTGCACTGACCCAGGCTCAGGATGGTAGAGGGCTGGGGGCAATGGGCACGGGGTTGCGTGGATGGTGCCGTTTTGGCTCTTAGTGGTTCTGTACCAAACTCTGGCCTCCCAGAACCTCAGCTATAATCTGTGAATGAAGGCAGGAGGCATCTGGGGTCCTGGCCAGCACCAGTCGCCCACCCTGCGTCTTCTCCACGCTGCCCTTGGGTGTCACACCCCAGCATCTGAAGTGAGCCTGGCGGCGCCCTGGGTGGGAGGCGCCTCTGGTGCATTAATGGGGCCCATGTTTACCCAAGCTGGGTCCATAAAACACTTCAAGCGGAACTGAGCTCTGCCTCGAGCAATCAGCCGTTGTCCGTTCTGGGTCCTGAAGCTGGGAATGAACCACCTGGGCGGGCATCTCGTTCCCTGGACTCCTTGGAAAACTCCAGAGGGCAACTCGGCCTGGCCTCAGAGTGGACAAGGATGGATTTGCAGGACTTGGGAGACCTGAGGTGCCAATGTGTCCCTTTCTCCTGCCAAGGGGGCCCTCTGCAAACCAGCATGAGGGGACAGGGGACGGCACTTGTCCTGCCGGCCTGGTCCCAGTGCGGGCGTGGCTCTGGGGAGCGTGACCGCTGCCCAGTCTGTGGACACTTTTGCTGAGTTCCTAAGCGCAGGGATCTGATTGCCATATTCCTCTCTCCCGCCACCTATTCCTAAGTTCCTCCTCTGAGCCAGGCCCTGTCTGAGTTCTCAGGCTGACCTAGTCTTTGTTGCTATGTCCAGAAAGGAAAGCATCTGAAGATCAGAGAGAAACCATCCGGCCACTCACCAGTTCATGCAGCCACCTATCGGCCCATTCGCCGCCTCCCCACTCCATCCCAGGCAGGCAGCTAGCACACCCACGCCCCATCTGCTCATCTACCCCACCCTATGTTTCCACCCAGCCTCCAAATCATCAACTCCGTCACCCACCCACCCTCCGTCCCATCTACTCTTCCCTACCTTGACAATGGTTCATTATCTCCTAGTAAGGAAAGTAACAGGCCGTGAGAGTCATGACCTGAATTCAACACTGCTTCCTAGTCTATGACTAGTTTTATTCCTTTTTACAGGAGTAACCTGGCAATACTCAGGGGTTACTCCTGGCTCTGCACTCAGGGTTTACTCCTGGCAGTGCTCAGAGGACCATATGGGATGCCAGGGATTGAACCCAGTTCGGCTGTGTGCAAGGCAAATGCCCTACCTGCTATGCTGTCGCTCCCTCCCCACCCCCAGTGTATCTTTCTCTGATTCTCGGAGCTTCAGGTTTCTATTGGGGAGGGGGCTACCTCAGGCTGAACAGTTAATATACGGGTTAGCTAATACAAGGCATTCGTCTTCCACATAGCTGACTCTGGTTCCATCCCTGGCACCACATATGGTCCCTCTGAGCGCTGCCGGGAGATGGTTAAACAGTGCCTGTCTCAGACAGATTTACTTGAAAGAGAGGCACAGCGGGGAGGGTGTTAGCCTTTCATGTGGCCAACCTAGGTTCAATCCCCTGTGGTCCCTCATGCACCGCCAGGAGTGATTCCTGAGTGCAGAGCCAGGAGTAACCCCTGAGCATCGCCGGTGTGACCTAAAAAGCCAAAAAAAAAAAAAAAAAAAAAGATTTACGTGCAAGGTAATTTAGTCTGTATTTCAGATCCCTTCACTTGTGTTTGTCCCTGCTCCAGGAGACACCCTTGATATACGTTTGCATAGTCACATGCTTTGGCAAAATGTGTGGGAAAGAGCCGCAAACCGCATAAGATCACACAGCACCATCGCTATCCCCTCCGAATCTCTTCCATCTTTCTTTCCTGTTGAAGGGTGTTGAGTGGCTGAGGTAAGTAGGGGGATGCAACTAACAGGAAGTGGAGTTGAAGAGACATCAGAGACAATTTGGGATTCATGGTGCGTAGTTGTTTGGTTTGTGACCACTTCTAGGTGAGGTTACTGCCAGCTATGTTGACGGATGCACTCTGGGATGGACAGCTACGTTCACCGTGTCCACTGATCCAGGGTCTCAACTGTGACACTTCTATAAGCAGGTGGAGAAAGAGCTTTAAACGCACTGGGGCTGGAAGTCAGTCTAAGGAATGTTCTTTCAAGCATGTGCCAAGTTGTAGCAAAGAATTTGAACGGGATCCAAACACATTCTCTGGAGTCTTTCGTGTCACTGATACCAAGGCATAGATCTAGAAATTCTAAATACATTTGCTCTTGTTGTTTTTCACCTGGGTCAGGGCCTGGACCCAAGTGTCACGCTTCCAAGATGGGCACCTTAGCACGGAGCCACATGAGGATTAAGGTGTGTTTCTTAATCAATCAGGTAAAATAGAATTTGCCAGGAGTTTTGTGTTTGCAGAACTCAAGTCTGTTGCATTCCCATAAGAAGCAAACACGTTGGCCTCTAAAGTTGTAAAATATGACCCATAATTTTTTGAGGGTCACACCGGCGACACTCAGAGGTTACTCCTGGCTCTGCACTCAGGAATTACTCCTGGCAGTGCTCGGGAAACATATGGGATGCCGAGGATCGAACCTGGGTCAGCTGCATGCAAGGTAAACGCCCTCCCCACTATACTATCGCTCCGGCCCCATGATCCGTAATTTTATTTTATTATTTTGGATCACACCTGGCAATGCTCAGGGGTTACTCCTGGCTCTTCTCTCAGAAATTACCCTTGGTGGTGCTCAGGGGACCATATGGGATGCTGGGGATAGAACCGGTCGGCCGCTTGCAAAAAGCAAACGCCCTACCTGCTGTGCTATCACTCCAGCCCCATGATCCGTAATTTTAAACTAAGTAAAACTGTCATACAAAAGAAAAGTCTAGCCTAGACTGCTGTTCTTTGTACAGGAGCATCAGGAAATTAGTGATAGGAGGAACCAGCAGGATGCAGTCCAAAAGGATCATTATAAAAAGTGTGGCGGGCCAGGGAGCTAGTGCAAAGGGCCGAGCACATGCTTTGCTTCTTCGAGGAACTGAGTTTGCTCCCTGGAACCACATGGCCCCCAGCTGTGGTCATGCAATGCTGCCTCACTGGGCGGCCCTGGGGAACCTCCATAACAGCCCCACCAGGCCAGGTGATTCCTGAACCCTTGTCACGCCACCAGGTGTGACCAAAACCAAAACAACAACAAAACATCCTGTTGGGGAAGCCGCTGGGGTCCCCAACAGTACTGGGAAGCGAGTTCCCTTCTACCTCCGGCCAGCGGGAATGGATGAAGATTCAGGAATCCGATGCAGTTTTAAAAGGCTTTACTTATCACAGGTTCAGGCATACAAATCAACAATAGGAAAAACCCTGTGCTTAGGATTCCTGGCTAGAACCCCATCCATGTGTAGGCCAAAATGGCGGCCACCACATGTTAAAGTCTTGCAAGGAGGAGACAAAGAAAAGACTCCCAAGAAGGGAGCGAGCTCACAGAGAGCCCAAAAAAGAGAGAGCGAGAGGAGAAGCAGGCTAGTTTTATACCCTCCCTGCAACTCAGACCTCCCTCCCACTATTATGGGAAGCAGGGAGGGTCAAATGCCCTCAGGTAATTTCTCCCAGCACCTCACTAGGCCCTTTTATATGCTAATGTCTTGAGCCAAGATCTGCCTGGAAAAAGCCTTTATAGGGTAGAGAAGGGGGTTTCTGAGATGGCATGTCTCTGTACCATTATTTAACTAATGCCAGTTAAATATTTCTCCAAGCCTTCACAAGTCTCAGTCTACTTCACGGTAGTTTTGTATTTTAGTTGCCTTTGAGTTATCAGGGAGCCATGCTTGCTTGCTTGGAGGCAAACAGCTTTTCTCTCTGGTCTAATTATTTAGAGATCCAACGTGGCCAGGCAAGTATGCTGGTAAGATCTAGCTAGTCCCACAATGATTGTGGTAGCATGAGAGAATATTTATACCAGCCAGTACAGAATACATGGTCAGATAAACTGCCACATTCAGACTACCCCCTATCTATGAAGTGACCTGCAGGAGGCAATCCAGAGCAGATGCAGCGGCTCTTAGAGGAGTCCTGCAACAACATCCAACTGGCATAATTTCCTTTTCCATTCTGAATAAACAACTCACTTTTTATACTTGATTTTGTAACTTTGCAGATTTTTTCCTGCCAAAATGGTCCATTTGGGGGTCCCGGTGCTGCCTAGTGGTCCTGTTGCCCTGGCCCCCCCCTCCCGCTGTAAACCCCCACCTCCCTCCTGCTTTACAATTATACAGGGATGTGTGGGGACTGTGGGGCAGAGACAAGGCCAGCATGACTCAGCAATTGTCCCTGTTTGGACAGTCACAGACAAGGCTGGGGAGGACTCACCTGGGTCCCAGCCACAGTCAGGCCACTGAGGGTCTCAATCCATAGGACTTAGTCTGGCTCTCCCCCCCACCTGTCTCTGTGGCAGGTACTTAGGGTTACTTCTCTCTCTCTCTCTCTCTCTCTCTCTCTCTCTCTCTCTTTCCCCCTTTTCACGTTGTCCTTTCTTTATTTCAAAACTGGTTGTCATCTTTGCTTGTCTATGGGACTCCCTTCATTTGGAACAACGAGATTAGAAATAAATTCCGCTCCGGTGTTACCCAAAGCAGCTGATCCTACAGAGTGGTAGTACAACAGGTAGGGAGTTTGCCTCGAAGGTGGTCAATCTGGGTTCAATCTCCAAAGCCCCACTAGGGGTGATCCCTGAGTGCAGAGCCAAGAGTAAGCTCCGAGCACCCCCAGGTGTGCCCTTGATGCAGGCGAGGCAGAAGCAGCGGCGGCAGGTCTCTGTTCGATCGCGATTCTCAGGTTCTTTAATATTTTCAAGAGTGAAAATATTGAATAATAAAGATGCTCAGACTCAGAATTAGAAAGTAGAAAAGTTTATTGGAAAGTAGAGGAGAAAGGAAAGGAACTCCCCTTGTGGGGAGGAACTTAGTATAGGACTAAGTTAAAGTAAGTGATTTTGTGTAGGCTCCTTTAAAGGCCTTCTGCATTGTTATCAACCAAGTATTACAGAGAATGCCAGAAATCTTCAGGGTGGTCTGGCTGGTTTGGGTCTTTCTGGCTATCCGCCTCAGGTATTGTTTGTTATCTTTAGTCTTGTGACTCCTGGTTCCAAAGAGAATTGTATGATCCTGGGGAAACCAGGAATGTTAAAGTTAGGGCCTTAGGATGAGGTGGGGTAGGTCAATGGGGAACTGGAACTGCTGGCTATGGAAACTGTGGGCTCCTCTCAGGTTTAAAGGGGAGACTGGAGGCTTCCTCCTTCAACCTCAAAACAAAATTAAACAAATAAACAAAAAGTGGACAATGCTGACAATACTGCCCGGTATCCCACCCGCACGGCAGAGCCTGGCAAGCTACCCGTGTCGTATTTGATATGCCAAAAAACAGTAACAATTATAGACCTCATCCCCATGACCTGATGGAATGGTTTGAGGCTCTTTATGTTCCTGGAGCAAGCAGATGCCCTTGGGCTACACTAGCATGTGACAGGACGCAGGGAGATGTTACTGGTGCCCGCTCAAGCAAATCGATGAACAACGGGAAGACAAGTGGCGCAAGTGAAGTGATACTGCCCGGGAGTAGAGTGGGGGACCTGTCCCCATGCCGGGGGTGCTAGTAACTCACCACAATTGAGGGTACTCTCTGTTCACTGAGAGAAGACAGATTTCCAGGGAAACACTAAGTCCTTTATTTCTCTCACGGGGCAATGGCCAGGTCAGTATGGAAAGCCCTAATCCAGAGATTTAGGGGTAGTGGACGATAGCACAGCGGTGAGGGCGTTTGCCTTGCACGTGGCAGACCTGGTTTGGTCCCAATACGGTCCCTGAGTACCTCCAGGAGTGATCTCTGAGCAGAGAGATACAAGTGACCCCTGATCACTGCGGTAGACCCTGAATCAAACAAAACAACACAAAACAACAATCAAAAAGATTTAACAAAAGTGCTTGACCTTTAGGACCAAGCCCCTCCAGTCCCCTTTGCTCAGGGCCCACCGCCGGCTTCTGGTCTCCTGCCCTTCCAGATGAGATGCTGCTGAGGCCACGGCAATGGACCCTCCATGACAGAGCTGGTTCTCCCGACACGCTTGTGGAAAGGAGGAAGGAGGCAGAGAGAACTGCCTGTTCTTTGTCCCGGCCCATTGCTCAGGGGGTCATGGCAGGAGCAAACTTAGACTCTGGGCTCCGGAGCCGGCTTCAGTTTCTGCCTCCCCGGCCTGCCAACATGGTGGCCTCATCTCTAAAAAAGCAGACTAAGATGCTCGTGGGTCTTTGAGGAGCAGCAGGGGAATGTGTTAGAGCTCATTCAGGGCCAGAGCGGTGCCTTGCAGGTGTGAGGCCCTGGGTTTAACTCCCCAGCTCTGTAAGAAAAACAGGATGCCCGAGTGTGGCCTGCAGGAAGGGCTCAGGAACGGGCTGGGGTGGTGAAGGTGAGGGTGAGCCAACCTCACTCAGGAGCAGAGCCTGCTGTGGACAAAGCCTGCCCCAAGCTGGGGCCTCCCCTCTCTCACGAGTTCTTCAGCCCTGGGGACATCAAGGCCAGCGAGGCAGAACCCAAATGTTGGGCCAAACCCCGACAGTGGTGGAAGCGATCAAGCCTGCCCCAACTTGGCAGCAGGCCTGGGTCCCCCGTGCCTGCTTGGCGCCAACGCAGGGGTTCCACAGCCTGTCTGCTACAGCCACCACCAGTCCCTGGCTAGAGCCTGCTCCCTCCCCCACTCACCCCTGGGGCGTCCTTGAGGTCTGGCGTGCTTTGTTAGGAGCTCTGGGACAGACTGGCACCCATCGCTGTGCCAGGTGAACCATACACAATGCCAGTCCCGTGCTGCTTAAGAAGGTGTGGGCCAATCCTGGTGCATGTGACAGCAGAGACCCCAGGGAGGGCCCCACAGGGCCAGGGCTGCCTGTTTATAGGAAGGTGTGATACACTCAGACGTCCCTCAGTGACACTGCTGGTACCCGCAGCTACCAGAATTTCTGTGATTCTGGGGTTGGGGTGCATGGGAAACCAGAGCACGTGAGCTTGGCCCAGAGACAGTGCTCACCACACAGACAGTGCTCACCACAGACAGTGCTCACCACAGACAGTGCTCACCACAGACAGTGCTCACCACACAGACAGTGCTCACCACAGACAGTGCTCAGAGGAGTTACCCCAGTGCTCAGAGGAGCCCTCTCCTTGCCTCCACAGCAAAGGAACTGAAAATGCTAAGTGGGTGTCCGAGGGCCAGAGAGAGATTAGAGAGACCTGACCCCAGGACCACAGAAGGGACACTCTCACAGCAGGCGGGGGCGCAGTTTAGGGCAGAGCAAGAAGATGGGCAGGCGGCTGGCAGGGAACGAACCGAGCCCTCAGCCCAGCAGCCACAGGACACAGGCAGATGGCAGATGCGGGGACCCCAGGGGTCTGAGGGGGTTGCAGCTGGCTCAGCCAGACCCACACACGGTTTTGTCTAAGGGAAGAAGTGCATGAGCCAACGAATGAACAAACGGAGCAGGCCCTGAGGGCACAGGGGCGGTGCTCGGGACTTACTCCTGGCTGTACTCAGGAATCACTCAGGAGGGCTGGGGAACCATATGGGGTACAGGGATGGAACCCAAGTTGGCCACGTGTAAGGCAATGCCTCCTCACTGTGCTGTCTCTCCGGCACCCATATGCCGCCTGCAGGAAGGGGTGTCTATGGGGAAAGTGCCACAGGGACCCCGAGCACTGCCTGGAGTGACCCCCAGCATGGAGCGGAAGTCACCCCCAAATCAAAGCCCTTCTTCCCACAGCCCAGGTGTCTTTCAGACTTTGTCGCAGGGAGGGACAGGGGTGCTGAGCCTGTGGAGGTGGGGGTCTATTGCAACCCAGGACACCAGCATGGAGGCAGTGCTGTGCTCTGCCAGGGGGCCCTTCCCAGAGGCAAGTTCAAAGTCAGCCTTTGGGGTACAGTGAGAATGTTCCATGACTCCCTTTGACCTGGCCAGTGCCCTGTCTTCGGATGAGTTATCCACAGGCCCCCCCACCCCCAGCAGATGCTGTTGGGGCCACCTGACTGGCATGCAGAAGCCCCCCAGCCCCTATTCTCACGCCTTGCTCTGCACCCCACTCCATCCCATGCGGGCGTCCTTGATCCCACATGGGGCATGTATAAAGCACTCCAGGCCCTTTTCTTTCTAAAACAAGCTGCAAGGGGTGTGTGTATGGGGGGGGGGGGGACAAAAAGCCCGCGAGAGCCCCAGGCAGAGACGAACTTCTGCAGACGGGAGAGGTGGAGGCAAGACCAGGGATTGGGAAGGTTCGCTTTTAATTAAAAAGCAATCGAGGCCTAGATATAAAGTATCATGACGCTAATGTTCAGGAAACCTGGAACATTAAATCACAGCAATTTCTCCCCGGAGGGCAGGCTGGGGACCCCAGGATTGCATCTGGGAGTTCCATGTATGCCAAGGCAGGAAAGGCTGAAGGCACATGCAGTGGCCTCTCCGCTAAAGCACTCAGAGAGCAGCAGTGGGGGCTGAGAGCTGGGCGTCAGGGCACCATTATTTCACACACGAGGGAAACTGAGGCCCAGAGAGGTCCAGGCCCTGCCTGGAGTCACCCAGGGAAAGCGAAAAGCAGAGGTTGGACCCCCGGGACTTTGTGAGATTTTCTGGGACTTTGTGAGATTTCTGAGCCTGGAGGTGTTTGGAATCTGTGGGGCTCTTGGGAGTGTGGTAAATCACATTAGCCCAGAGACCCAGTAAAAGGGGGGACCGGCCATTCACCCCTCTCCTCTCACCCAAGCCTTCTGCCTATTCTGTCCTCCCTCTGGGACTCTTCAGGTGATCCCGAATCCATCCCCCACTCCCTCCTGCTCTCCCCATTGGCATGATGAGGAAACAGAAGTGAACCCCTGACGAGGCCCTTCACCGTGGACAGCCTGTGATTCTACGAGTCTATTAGGCCGCATCCCTCACAGAGGGGCATTGTGAAGACAGAAAGCAACCAGCAGAGCGGGGTGATGATGAATGGGGAGACAGGAAGTGTTCTGAGCTCCCCAGGAAAAACTACAACGCAGCCCCCAGCCGCAAGGGTCCCTCTGTGCCCCCTAATTCTCCGGATTTCCCTCCTTGGGGTTGGCCAGAGCCGAGAGTCAGACACTTCATTCATTCATCCTACAAGGATTTATCACTTCCCTGGAATGCTTGGAGCTTCTACAAATCTTAAGATGTTTGAGAGCGTCTTGCCAAAGGGGGTGGGTCTCCCTGCAGCAGCTGAGAGAAGAAAGGCAAACCGCCAAAACTGCCACTGATATTTTGGGCCGCATTAATGGAGATACTATGCCTCCAAACAAGGAGGTGATTTCTCAGATTTCTAGAGCATGGTGACCAATTTGGGAGGGGAACTCTGACACTAGGAGGCCGTGGGGGCTCTGGAACTCAGAACACGGGGAGCATGCTGAGATTTCTGGGCTGGGTCAGCATAGAATAAAGCAACTCTGGGCATGAGGGTGCATGTTGCAAACTTTTACAGATACCTGGAGATAGATGGCTCTGTATTTGGGGAAAATCACCGGCCCCAGAAGTCAGGAAGACCTGAGAGAGAGAGAGAGAGACAGAGACAAAGACAGAGAGACAGACAGAGAGAGACAGAGAGACAGAGACAGAGAGACAGACAGCGAGAGAGACAGAGAGAGACAGATACAGAGACAGACAGACAGAGAGACAGAGACAGACAGACAGACAGACAGAGAGAAAAAAGAGAGAGACACACAGAAAGAGAGCACAGAGAGACAGAGACAGAGAGAAACAGAGACAGAGACAGAGAGACACACAGAAAGAGACAGAGAGACAGAGACAGAGAGACAGACAGACAGAGAGAAACAGAGAGAGACACACAGAAAGAGACACAGAGACAGAGACAAAGAGAAACAGAGAGACAGAGACAGAGAGACACACGGAAAGAGACAGAGAGACAGAGTCCCACAGCTTTGCTACCTGGCAAACTTAGTCTAGCTCACACGTTTCCATGATAGGCTGCTGGCTGGCTGCACAGTCCACAGAGAAGCAGCTTATGCACCACAAGGAAATGTGTCACCTCTGCACGGGGTCTGAGCTCCTCGGGGGCGCGCCACCTTCCTCCTCTCTCTCAGTACTAACAGTCCCAAGAAGTCAGGCTGGAATATGCTGTTTGCTGGACATTCTGAGGCAGAGCACAGGCTGGGCTGGGCTGCCATGTTGGGTTGACCCAGCTCCAGAACCGTTACCCGCACCAAGGGCTCAGCTCTCCCTGCATCCTCCACATGCAGCTTTTCGTCCTTTGACTGCAGGATCTTGCCTGGGCATCTTTGTCCAGGGGCTCCTTCTATGTCCATTTGAAAACCTCTGTCCTCTGCATTGTGACTCTCTGTCTCCCCCTCTCTCTCCTTCTCTCTTTACCTCTCTCCCTCTCTCTGTCACTCTCCCTCTCTCTCCCTCTTTCTCTTTCTCTCTCCTCTCACACACAAACACACACACACACACACACACACACACCTAGTATATTTCCTTTTTTCCTTTTTGGTGTTTGGACTATACCCAGCACTGTTCAGGGCTGACTCCTGGCTCTGCTCGGAGATCACTCCCTGTTCAGGGGACCCACCCTGGTGTGGTGCCAGGGATCAAACCTGGGTCAGCCACATGCAAGGCAAGCTCCTTCCCCATTATGCCCTCTCTCCAGCCTGCAAGTGCATTTCCTGATATATAGTGGCCCTCGGCGCAGGACATACGCACACTGCAGTGGCGTTTAGTGGCCCTCAGTGCAGGACATACGCACGCAGCAGTGACGTTTATGTGTGAATCCATAAACGCGCCCTGTCATTCTCACCAGCCGCCCACAGAGAGCTGCTTCTTGGGTCCCTGCTCCCTCTGCACGGCCCCTCTGCCTCCCACCCCGGCCAGCCCAGTACCAGAGGGCCCCTAGCATCTGTCTGGAGCCAAGCTAGGAACCTGGAATTCAGGCTATTCTCACCACACCCCTCGCTGTGAGACTGAAAGTGGCCAAGCCCCCTGTTGCTACAGAAGACAGAGAAAGGTCCAGAGGAGGGGAGCTGGGAGGACAGAATCAACCCTGTGCGTTCCATCCAGAGCCGTCCTGAGTGAACGAAGATGAAGACAGACTTATACAGGCCAGGCTGCTTGTCTCTGGGGCTCTGAGGGGTGAGTTGAGGGTCAGGGGAGTTGCTCAGCCTCCTGCCTCCCCACAGAGGTCATTTTTTTTCATTTTGTTGGCCAAGAGCCCATCCTCCCACTGACTGGAGGGAAATCCCCGTGGGTGAGGCTGAGGTTCAAAGCCTACTCATGGCCCTCAGCTTCGGCCATCCACTATCTGTGGCTTCACCTGGGAGAAGCCGGAGAGACGCGCCCTCTCCCCACCCGTGTCCCACGCAGGCTGGGGGCCAGTGTCCACTCCCACCATCCCGGCTTCCACATCCACTCTGGCCTTTGCAGTTGGCACCAGCTCCCAATGCCTCAGTCTGCAAAGGATGGACTTGCAGGCGAAGGGGATGCCGCAGGCTTCGACAGGGCCGGAAACAGGAGGCTCTGGTCCCTTGGCTGCAGGCTTATACCCGAGGTCAGCCTTAAGGACAAAGTCGCCTCAGACCCCCTTCTCAGGACTCTTGTTGCTAAGGTGTGTCTAGATTTGGGGGCAGTCCCAATCCCCTCACTGTTCCAGAACAGGATGGGGCTGGAGCGGCTGAGGGTGGAGGCTGCGAGAGTCTGGGGAGCCGAGGGGGCCTTCCCCGGCTGGGCTGCAGACTAGTAGTCACAGCATCAGCGCTGCTGCAGACTAGTAGTCACAGCATCAGCGCTGCTGGGAACACTTGGGCCATCTAAGGTCCGGGTGCTGCCTCTGTGCCAGCCCCGGCTAATGGGATCGGCCTGAACCTCCAGGTCTGCCGAGGGCCACTACCTGTCCAGGAGGACAGTGGGCCCTCAGCCCCCTCACAGGAAAGATTCTGCTGTCCACTCCGGTTTCTACTGACCTTCATGCCGAAACAATCCACAGGCGAGGGCGGGGCAGGGGGTGGGCATAGCATCAGGTACAAATGGAAGTTTACTTTATACACTTAAGGCAGATAGATGTCCAGGGGACCGCTGAGAGATTCTGTGTGTGTGTGTGTGTGTGTGTCTGTGTGTGTGTGTGTGTGTGTGCTGCACGCGCATGTATGTAAAGGAAGTTGGGGGCTGTAAGCTAAATCAGTTGGGAACTTCTAATCTAGGCCCAGTGGGACAGACTAAAAGACGGGAGACCAGTGCAAAGGCCCAGGGTGCGGACTAGGCGGGCAGGCATGGCAGGGACTGAGTGAGGGGGGCAGAGCCCTGGCAGAAAGTGGGGGCCGGGAAGTGCTGGGGGGGGAGCCTGGGGGGATGGAAGGGTAGCGGCTGCCTGAGGCTGGGAACATCATCTCCACCCTCTGGTCCTCAGGAACCCAAGCTCACAGCAGACAGCTTTGCTGGGGTCTCACCCCAGTCGCCCCTGGAAAGCCCCCTTGGAGGCTCGTGGACTCAGACCCTAGCCAGACCTCACCTTCTCTTCCAGTAATCAGCTTCCTGAAGTCCAGATTTCATCACGGTCCCTTTCTCCCAACCTGGTCACCAGCCTAAAAACAAGCTAAGAAGCTCTCAGGCTGCAGAACCCACAGTACCTTCCTCATCCCATGGAAGGGCCCCCACAGAGCTGCCGGCAGCATGGACTGGGCCCAGGGATGGGGTGGGGGCTAAAGTGAGGTGGGTCAGGCCTGCTGCAAACCCAAGGGAAGGGCCAGAGCATGGAGTTCATATTAATTAATTTAATTGGGCCCCATTATCACTTTGTTCCAAGCCTGCAAGTCTAATCTAGCATTGAAGTAATTCATTGGGTGTGAATTTCCCAGAGCCAAGAGTCCCCAGCTCTGGAATAAAGCTCTCCCTTGGCGGGGCCTGGGCCCCAACAGCCTGACGTGTGGGGTGCGGGCTGGGCAAGGGAGACCTTAAAATAGCTCTTTCCCTTGGCCGCCTCCCCTGACTTTCCCAGAATGAGGCCTTAGTCCACACCCCCAAGACACACACTCAGCCCCAGCCACACATGGGGGCACACTTGTGCCCTCTGGAGCCCAAAGGTGTTGGAAGAGGTGCTAGGTGCGTGAACCCTGGCTTCCTTGGAGAAGTTGAGGAAGGTCTCTCTCTCTCTCTCTCTCTCTCTCTCTCTCTCTCTCTCTCTCTCTCTCTCTCTCTCTCTCTCTCTTTCCTGTAGAACTTTTGACTTCTCAAGTACGGCCTGAGACTCTCCGGATCTGGGAAACGGTGCAAGGGGCTGAGTACTTGCTTTGTCTGTGTCCCTCTTACCACATGGACCTGAGCACACTGCCAGCAGGGCTCACTGAGCACTGAGCTAGGAGCATCCCCGAGCACAAAATTAAAGAAAGAACCCTGTGAGGCTCAGTTTCCCCATCCTTCTGGGAGGATGCATGGCGTGATGCCAGCGAGGTGGGCTCTGAGCAAGGTCTGCTAGCTAGCTTGTTTCCGTCCCAGGACGCAGGGGCCTGGGAGCCAGGCTCTGCGTGCTGCAGGAGTTGCTAAACCAAGGTGCAGGCTTGCCTCTAATCTCAGGAAAGCGGGAGGAGAGGCGCTGTGGTTCCCACGAAAGCCTGGTCCTGGGATTAAGGCGCCGAGAGCTGAGAAAATGCAGCCCGGCCAGCGCCCGTTGTTATGATTAGATTTACATACTTTATGGTGCAATTACTCTATCCTGATGCCAAGCTCATTAAGCAAGCAGGCACCATGAACCCACTGGGTTGGCTGGGCCCCATCTGAAGCAGAGGCATGGCTCTGGGGCGTTAGGGCCCCCAGGGGTGAGGGTGAAGCTGAGCTCTTATGCAGAACACGCATGCACAGCGCACCCCACCCTGCCAGGGAGATGCAGGGGCCCAAAGGGCGTGGGGAGACTGAGGATTTAGGGCTTTGTGGGCTCTTGGCTTTCCCACCCTGAAATACCCGTCAGGCGTTGGGGTGGGGGTGGGCGCTGCTGTTACCCGCTAGCACCCTCCTGGGGTTGCTCCTTAGCGCCTCTCCTTGGGTCCCCAGGTCATGGGTGCAGGGTTGGTAGAGGCACACAATCTTGCCCCAACAATCCCGAGAGTCAAACCAAGGCTCCCCGGATTCTCCGGGTTGGAAGAGCTGGTTCTTGGCCTTTCAGAAGCAGCTGAGAGACCCTGGGCAGGGCGAGCCGCTGAGCTTCCCCGGGCCTCAGTCTCCCCTTCAGGGCACTCAGCTCGCTCCTGCTGGCCTCTGAGCGGATGGGATTTAGCTCAGGGCCACCTCAGCTTTTCCCACCTTCGCCCCCTTCTAAGACCCAGAAACCCTCAGACTGCGGATGTGGCTCATCCTGGCTTCATTCTGGGGTTGTGACACACTCCCAGACCTTCGACTGTTGCCAAACGTTTGCAATGAACCCCCCATTCAGTTATGGACCCCCTATGTAGGTGTGACCCCCAGGTTAAGAGGCTGCACCGCTGACACTCCCCCCATGGACACAGGGGACACTCCCAAGATGAGAGACAACATGTGAGCTCAGACCCATCCTGCCACCCAGGATGACCCTGGTAACAGTCTCTGACTGGAAGCGGCTTTTGAAAGCACTTGCCCTGAGCCCTGAGCATGGGTTGGGAGGGGCATCTCCGCACAGGCAGACCCTGCCTCATTACCCAGGTGGAATGTTCTGTAGCCTGTGGCTAAGCCTTTGCCCTGCTCTCAGCCCTGGGCATTGTTAACCAGAGGCAGCTTTAGCCTGTCCGCCCCACACTCCTGCCAGTGTGGACAGGAAGCCTGGCAGGATCTGGGCTGGGGGCTTCCTCGCCACCTTCCTGAGGGCTCCAGGTTCTGGAGAGGTGACAGCCGTGTCCTGTCGCGGACTCTCTGGGGCTCCCACACCCTCCTGTCTGATGACTAGCAGTCAGAGTGTACAGGTGACCCAATTTCAGCTTATTCCTTATACAGTGGTTAAATCCCACTATTTGTAGATGACGTGCTACTACATTTAGGAACCCCTGAAGTCTCCACAGAAAGCTCTTAGGATTCGTAAAGTGGCTACAAAGTTAACACAGAGAAATCCAGGGCTTTCCTGTACGCAGATAATAAAAGAGAGAGATATTAAAAAACAATCCCGTTCACAATTGTGCCTCAGAAAATCGAGTACCTAGGAATTGGCTAAAGAGTTGAAAGGTCTATATAAAGAAAACTACACAAAACACTAGTTTAAGAAATTACATAGGACGAGGGAATGGAAACATCTCCCTCTTCATGGGTTGGGAGGATTAACATCATCAAAATGGCCAATTTCCCCAAAGCACTGTACAGACTCAGTGCATTCCCTATAAGGCTACCTACCCATGGGGAGGAGGGAGAAGAAGAGTAAGGGGGGAGAGGGGGAGTACAGAGGGGTGGTGGGAAAGAGGGAGGGGAGGACCAGGGAGAGGGGGAACAGGAAGGGGAAGAAGGGGGTGGAGGGGGAGAGGGAAGACAGGGGTTGCAGGGGAGGAAGAGGCTGAAGGCAATGGGAGAAGAGGGAAAGGAGGAGAGGGAGGGAGGGAGGGAGAAGGAAGAATGAGGGGAGGGGAGGATCAGGAGAGGAAGGAGAAGGAAGAGTCTGCCCAGAGGCCCAGAGGAAGGGCAGGGAGGCAGCAGGGACAGGCCCAGGCCTCGAGAGCAACACCTGGACATCTGGACACGGGCAAGGGGGGGTCCCCACACACTGCCTCTCTCACCCTGGTGGGAGCGACTGCAACTAGCTTTGGAACCTGGGCCCCAGGACAGCTCCCTGAGGCGAATCTGGCCCGCACATGCTCACAGGCTCTGCAGAGGAGGCTGGGCTCCTGGAGCACTGAGCTAGGAGTAGCCCAAGGCGTGGGGACAGGTGGGGCTACAGGCAGGAGATGGTCTCTGTTGGGTATGTGCAGCGGCAGGGGATGGGTCGGGGACACCCGTCCAGGACACCCCAACCCGGGACCTGTGTGGAGTCTGGGGCAATGGCCTAGGCAGGTGTGAGAGAGACCAGACCTGTCCTCCTGCTGTGGGCCTCAGTTTCCCCCATGTGAAGCTTGGGCCTCAGGAGCTGCCAAGACCTCCTTATCCACAAATCCTGCGGCTCAGACAAGCCAAGCACGTGTCCTTTCCTGCTTCCAGACGAGGAAGAACAAGATCACCCCCTCCTGCACCCCCATCTCAGCCCCTCAAGATGGAGCCTGACCTGGGACCGCACCCACCCAGGTGAGGGCAGGGCCCCCACCTCCCTGCCGGAGGCGCTGCTGCACGGCTCTGCGGCGCCACCTACCGTCCGCCCGAGAGGAGGCCTGCGTGTCTGCTCGGACCCAAAGGAGCTACCGTGGAGGAAGCCAGGGTCCTACTAGGCCCCCTGCCTCAGTTTCCCCGGTGCCCCCAGGCCTCTCCAGGCGTCTGGCTGAACACAGAACGTTCCAGTCTCCAATGGCTCTAGACCACATCATTCTCTTGCGTAGAAACGTTCCTTGGGCGTCCTAAGCTCCTGGCTGCCGACCACTGCAGCCTCAGCAGGGAAACGCGTCCCAGCACCCCAGTGTTCCTGCCCTGGGGCTCAGCTCTTGCCGGACCGACCCTCCTCTGCTTTCTGGGCTTAGGGTATTCCTGAGAAGCCCTCAGAGGCCGGCGTGCCCGTTACCTCCTCTGTGAATGTATGGCTTCTCCCCAAGTTTGCCACCCAGAGGAGCGCACCCCACCGTAGGGGTTCTGTCTTCCCCTGGAATCTCACAGCCCTCGAGCTGCCCTTTATACCTGCATGGCCGGAAATGTTTCAGGAACCATCTATTGCTCTCCCAAGGCTTGGAACTCTTGCAAGGAAGACAGCGTGGACACACTGCTTCCGAAGCAACAGTGTAGAATTAAGCAGCCCTGGGGCTGGGCAGCGTTTAAGGGTCTGCGGCATAGGCTTTGCAGGCAGGAGAGGCCCAGACGCATCCCTGCTTCTGCACAGTTCTCTGAGAACTGCCCCGAGAAATCCCGAGCTCTGAGCCAGTAGTAGTAGCAGCCTGTGAACACTGCCAGGTCTGGCATCCTCAACAAAAAAAATAAAATAAAATATTTTATATTCATTCTTTTTAAAGATGTACTGTAGTCGCAGAATACCTTCTTACAGTGTGGCCAATAACAAATGCATTTCCGGCTTGGAAAGAGCTTGGCCCTAGGCTACACATGAACGTCCATGAGCTGATGTTCAAAGTGATGTGTCCCTGGTTAACACGGGGGGAGCCAGTCACACATGAATGTCCACCCAGCTGCTGTCCTGGTTAACGCGGGGAAGCCAGTCACACATGAATGTCCACCCAGCTGCTGTCCCTGGTTAACACGGGGGAAGACAGTCACACATGAATGTCCACCCAGCTGCTGTCCTGGTTAACGCGGGGAAGCCAGTCACACATGAATGTCCACCCAGCTGCTGTCCTGGTTAACACGGGGGAGCCAGTCACACATGAATGTCCACCCAGCTGCTGTCCTGGTTAACACGGAGAAGCCAGTCACACATGAATGTCCACCCAACTGCTGTCCTGGTTAACACGGGGAGCCAGTCACACATGAATGTCCACCCAGCTGCTGTCCTGGTTAACGCGGGGAAGCCAGTCACACATGAATGTCCACCCAGCTGCTGTCCTGGTTAACACGGGGGAGCCAGTCACACATGAATGTCCACCCAGCTGCTGTCCTGGTTAACACGGGGGAGCCAGTCACACATGAATGTCCACCCAGCTGCTGTCCTGGTTAACGCGGGAAGCCAGTCACACATGAATGTCCACCCAGCTGCTGTCCTGGTTAACACGGGGAGCCAGTCACACATGAATGTCCACCCAGCTGCTGTCCTGGTTAACGCGGGGAAGCCAGTCACACATGAATGTCCACCCAGCTGCTGTCCTGGTTAACACGGGGGAGCCAGTCACACACGAATGTCCACCCAGCTGCTGTCCTGGTTAACACGGGGGAGCCAGTCACACATGAATGTCCACCCAGCTGCTGTCCTGGTTAACGCGGGGAAGCCAGTCACACATGAATGTCCACCCAGCTGCTGTCCTGGTTAACACGGGGGAGCCAGTCACACATGAATGTCCACCCAGCTGCTGTCCTGGTTAACACGGGGGGAGCCAGTCACACATGAATGTCCACCCAGCTGCTGTCCTGGTTAACACGGGAAGCCAGTCACACATGAATGTCCACCCAGCTACTGTCCTGGTTAACACGGGGAAGCCACCCACAGCTCTTTCCTCTCCGAGTCAATCAGACTACAGGAATAATTCTGCCAGATTCTTCCACCACTTTTAAGTTATAACTCCAGTTGTTTCATTTAAATAAAAATAGTTTAGGGGCCATAGCGATAGCACAGTGGGGTAGGCTTTTGTCTTGCACGTGGCTGACCTGGGTTCTATCCCCGGCATCCCATATGATCCCCAGAGCACTGCCAGGAGTAATTCCTGAGTGCAGAACCAGGAGTAACCCTGAGCATCACTGGGGGGTGACCAAAAAGCCATAAATAAATAAATAAATAAATAAATAAATATCGTTAAACACCCAATAATGAACAACTTTGTGACTGTGTATCTCATGATCATTCAGTGATAAAAAAATCAACAAAAAACAGTTTACACAAAGATGCCTTTATTTAGCATTACTACATGTCGTGGAGCTTCATATTTTCCTTGGACTCATCACTGTGTCCCAGGCCCTTGTCATACACCGTGGTGGACCCCACTTTGCCTCTGTCTTGAATCAAACCCCTGTCATTGGGCGGCAGCCTGTAACTACCAAGTGGGCACAGAGCAGATGAGTGACAAGGCCCTATCGCAGTGAATCCATGCACACACTCCTGGTCATGCGTCCGATTTCAAGTCTGCGGGGCCAGCGTAACAGTACAGCAAGTTGGCCATTTGCATTGCATGTGGCTGACCCAGGATTGATCCCCACCATCCCATATGGTGCCCCATGCACTTCCAGGAGTGATCTCTGAGCAAGGAGCCAGAAGTAAGCCCTGAGCACCACCAAGAGTGGCAAGAAAAAGCCAACTAATTCTGAGAGATGCTGTTTCCCCTCAGAAGTTTATGTCCAAACAAACGACAGTCACTGGTGAGGTGAGAAGAGGACACGGCTGGTCTCGCCACACCTATGCAGGCCTTCACCAGAAGTGGTGGAGCTGTGCTGCCTTGGTCATTTGGGGGCCTGTGGACTCCCCATGCCACGCAATGCCCCCGTGTTTGGAATGTTCTGTGAGAGATGACAGCCACCGGCCCCTGTCCTCACCCGTGATGGGACAGAGGCCACGAGGGGAGGCTGATCTCCCCACCGTCATTGCAAGACCTGGGCCGGGATGTGATTCAACAGTAGAGTGTGTCCTCCCACCTCTACCCCATGGGCGCTGGCTTTCATCCCTGGCCCTGAAACTAAGCTTGGGCCAGGGAGACACTCAATAGGTTGTAATGTGAGTTTTATATACAGGAGAGCTGTTTCTGGAGTTCAATGGCCAATACCTCATGCCCCACCCAAGCACCTCTAGGAGCAACCCCTGAGCATTGCTAGGTGTACCCAAAGACCAAAAGAAAAAAGTAACGAGGGTTTTCCTTGAAAGCCCCAGAGACGGCGTCAGATCCGCTGCCCAGTTGGTCCACAGTGGAATTTGGGGGAGCTGCTCTCCTCTGTTCAACCCTCTTATGTCAAAACTGAGACCCAGAGAAAAGAGTTGATTCTCTCAGTCCCACAGAAGTCAGGGAGCCAGGCAGGAAGCCGACTCTGTCAGCCCATGTGGTCTCCACCCTGCTCTGGCCTCCTCTCCTGTCCCTGAAAACTGCTCCAGGTCCCGCCAGGAGGCCATAAACCCAGCGGCACACAGCTCTGGTAGCCAGGGATGGGCTGGTGCCAGGCTGCACTGGAGAACGTCCCCCTCAGGAGCCAGCTGCTCCCCGGCTTGGCAGGGACAGCCTGGTGAGGCGGGGCTCACAGAAGAGGCCAGAGCTTTTACAATAGAGGGTTTCAGTCGCCCCACACCTCTCTGGGGCTGCCTTCACTACTCCACAGCCAACACCCTGGCTGTGGGCTGGGGATGGTGGGGGAGGCAGGGGGAGCTTGTTGGCCAGGCAAAGGGAGCTGGGCCTCCACAAAGTGCCATTTTTCCCTCCTGGAGGTCTTTGCTCCTGTCCGGTTCTCCCCCTCAGACATGCCAGTGGTCTCCAACTCCTCAAAGCTGCTTTTGATTAACGGAGCCACCAAGTGGCTGCTCCAGAGGCCCCAAGGGCCAGAACCAGGCTTTAGGCCTTATCATCAGACGTGGCCGGCTGTGAGCAGGGGGAAGTGAGGTTCCTGTCTTTCTCCTGGGTGAAATTCGGTGAGCAAAGGAGGGTGCCACCCTTGGCAGCACAGACGCTTCCCCTCTGCTGAGGGACAGGGACTCACCTTCACAACCTAGTCACGGTGGCTCTGAGGTGGAAGACGAGGCAGTCAGATCTAAGTGTCTCCCTTTGAAAGGCGTGTTTTCATGACAGGACGAGAGCCTAACTGCTCAGGATCTGCTAAAACTTACTTTAGGAGGTCGGAGAGATACTACAGGCTTGCAAACGGCCAACAGGGATTGACTCCCACCACCCCAGATGCTCCCCCTGAGCAACGCCAAGAGTTATTCCTGAGCACAGAGCCAGGAGTCAATCCTAAGCACCGCCGGATGTGGCCACATATAATAATAATAATAATAATAATAATAATAATAATAATAATAATAATAATAATGATAGTCTGTATCACTGTATCACTGTCTTCCCATTCATCATCGATTTGCTCGAGCGGGCACCAGTAACATCTCCATATGTCCTGTCTCATGCTAGTAGAGCCCGAGGGCATCTGCTTGCTCCAGGAACATAAAGAGCCTCAAACCATTCCATCAGGTCATGGGAATGAGGTCTATAATTGTTACTGGTATTTGGCATTTCAAATATGACTTGGGGGGCGGAGCGATAGCCCAGCGGGTAGGGCGTTTGCCTTGCACGCGGCCGGCCTGTGCCGACCCGGTTCAATCCCGGCATCCCATATGGTCCCCGAGCACCGCCAGGAGTAATTCCTGAGTGCAGAGCCAGGAGTAACCCCTGAGCATCGCCGGGTGTGACCCAAAAAAGCAAAAAAAAAAAAAAAAAAAAAACCAAATACGACTCGGTAGCTTGCTAGGCTCTGCCGTGCGGGTGGCATACTCTTGTAGTCACCTCTGATCTCCAGCATTTATTAATGAACCCCGCGGCCGCAAGTGGCTGCTCGAGGCCGGGCTGTGAAAGGTTCTTCTGCTGGGAGGACTTCTGACGAGAGGGAAGTCCCCATGTGGAAAATGGCGGCCCTCATGGAGTGGGGGACGGGGGTCATCATGCTTCTTGTGAGACTCTGCTGGGGTGGCGGCCAGGGCTAGAACCCACCATCCCTCCCTGAGTGCCTCGTGAGCGGATGGGCACAGGGGAGAGCCAGTAGTAGCTCTGCCCCATGTCTGAGTCTCCGGATCAGCATACTTGGGCCGGACTTGAAAAAGATTGTTGCAGGGTGGGTCTCTATGATCCAGGCTGTGATAGGCTCTTCTGCTGGGTGGAGTTCTGATGAGAGGGAAGTCCGGATGTGGAAAGTGGTGGCCCTCATGGAGGGGGCTGGAGCCATAGCACAGTGGGTAGAGCATTTGCCTTGCACTCGGCCCACCCAGGATAGTAGTGATAATAATAATAATGATAGTAATAAACAAAATATCTTGATTATTTGATCACTTGACATCCTGTTATTCATCAATTTGCTCGAGCGAGCACCAGTAAAAGTTTCCATTTGACCCTATCACATGCCAGTGTAGTCCAATGGCATCTGCTTGTGTCAGGAATACGAAGAGCCTCAAACCGTTAGTTCAGGGTCTTGATGAAGAAGTCTGACCATCTTGTAGGTGGACGGCCACGTGATCTTTTGACATCCCGTGGGGAGCCAGTCAGTAACGGCTCTAGTCCAGTGGTCATCTCCCAAATCGCATTACATGTCCAGCCCATCTGATTTTCGATGCCTTGGCAAACGAAACAGTGTCACTGACTCTGTATCGCCGACGGAGGTCGGAGCTCCGATTCCTTCTTTCACTTGAGTGAGGCATGATATTCTAAGCATAGCTCTTCCGATTCTTCTTTGGGAGACCCGAATAGCATTCTCATCCTGCTTTTTGTAGGGCCCAGGTCTCTGAGGCGTATGTCAATGTAAGGAGAACAGTGGAGTCGAAGAGATGTGCCTGGAGTCAGAGGTTCTTTGTCCTTTTAGCTATTTCTTCAATGCTCTTGAACTCATTCCATGCCGCTTTCTTCCTTTTTGAGCAGCTCATGTTTTAGGTCATTCATCATGTTGAGTTCTTGACCTATGTACACATAACTGCCGCATTCAGAAATGTTTTTTTCCATTCAGAGAGAATGGGGCCTCTGGAACTAGTTCATTTTTCATGTACATTGTTTTGTTGAGATTTAGCTGTACACCTATCTTTCACATTCTCTGTCGAAGTCAGCCAGCATATGTACCGCTTGGCTAATGCTTGGTGTTTTTAGAACAATGTCATCAGCGAAGCAGTGGCGGTGTAGTTGCCAACCGTCCATCTTCACTCCCATTCCTTCCCATTCTAATTGTTGCATGATGTTTTTGAGGGTGGCGCTGAAGAATATAATGAAAGAGTTTGGTGCTGAAGAGTCTGCCAAACCCCTCTTTTGACATCAATGATCACTTCCTTGTAGAATGGTGAGATCCTGGTGGTGAATCTGTAATACAGCTCACGAAGGATCTTGATGTATTGGGTTTGAATGCCCTGTTTGGCTAGGGCTTCAATAACCGCTTCGGTCTCAACAGAATCAAAGGCCTTCACTTAAATCACATTCATTTGAATCAATGAATGTGAGACAGAGCAGCATCTTGAACTCCCTACAAACCTCAATGAGCTTGGTTATAGTATGGATATGGTCAGTTGTGCTGAATCCTTTCCGGAAGCCAGCTTGCTCGCATGGTTGTCCCTTCATCTAATGTTCTGCCAATCCTGTTCAGGATGACTTGAGTGAAGAGCTTGTAGATGATGGAAAACGGGCAGATGGGGCGATAGTTGCCAATGTCGTGGATGTCTCCCTTCTTGAACAGTAGAACTGTCCTGCTGGTTTTCCATTGGGAGGGCACCTTGCATTCAGACAGGTAGCGTGTGAAGAGCCAACCCAGTGTATTGATGAGTACTGACGGCAGATTCTTCAGGTGTTTGGGTCTGACTTTGTCTGGGCCAGGTGCTGTTTGCTTCTTTACCAACAAAATGACATGTCAGATTTCAGAAGGGAGAACGTTGGGAACGACATATCCATCCTGCCCACATGCAGAATTTGGTATGTGGGCAGGTGGACGTGGCTATCAAAGAGATCAGAGTAGAAGTCATGGATAATCTTCTCCATTGCCTTTCTGGAAGATATGATAGATCCATCAGGACATCAGAGGGCAGTCATCTTGGTCTTATAGTTGGCGAAGGACAGGCGGGTGTTGTGAATGCTTTTCCGGCTTCTGCTGCATTGGCCAGTATTTCTGCTTTTCTCTCTTTGAGGTCTCCCTTTATCCCTTTTCTGCACTGCTTTGCGAGCTTGGACGTTAGCATTTGGTCGCCTGAGGCTCACACGCGTTGCCACGTTGGCGAATGAGCTTGAGTTTTTGAAGACAGGCTTCCTTTTGTGGCTTTCTCTCTCTTGGCGTTCTTCGCACAATCATGGAGGTGCTGAACCAGACGGTTGTATTCTTCATCAATGTTGCCAATGATGGCATCTTCCCATGTTGCTGCAATGGTGCCAAAGAGTTCCCAGATGGTGGTCATTCTGGGAGTTAGTTCTCTTCTTAAACTTTGCAGCCTTTTCTCCCCGTTGCGTAAAGTAAAATATATTGCACGAAGGAGATGGTGGTCCGATCCTGTTTGGAATTTTGGGACAACGACATTGGTCAGGCAAAACCATGGATTGAATATGATGTGGTCAATTTCATTGTGGAACTGTCCACCAGGAGATTCCCATGTCCAACGTTTCGCTTCAGCCTTCTGGAACTGTGAGATCCCATGAATGGTCTTGGTGGACATGATGAACTCAGATAGTCTCTCACCCTGTTCGTTCCATTCTAGGCCATGAGTCCTGATATGGAGTTCTTCAGCCGATCTTCTTGGTCCTATCTTGGCATTAAAATCACTGACTATGATCTTGTAGAAGGTGTGATCTTCTTTATAGAACTCCACCAGTTTCATGTAGAATTTCTCAATTTCTTCTCCCTTGTATGTGAATGATAGTGCATAGTCAACGAAGAGCCTGAGTGAAGGAAGAGCCTGGCAACCTGTCCAATGTGTATTTGATATGCCCAAACCAGTAATAACAATGTTTATTTCCCTGACCCTGAAAGAGCCCTTAATATGGCAGCACTAAGAAGGACGAACAAGGAGTGGTTGATAAAATCTCAGGACCAAACTGGCTGCCAAAATGAAGAAGGACTAAAATGACTGTCTGTACTTTCAATGCATGGTATCAGAAGCATATATCAAGGACTTGATGGTGCAAGCGCGAAAGATCAAGTATGACATCATTGGTCTGACCGAGACGAGAAAGCCGTCAATCACATCACGCCATTTTTGACACTAGAGAAGAACTGTTCCTTGGAACATGCGGCGAAAGAGGCATCAATGGTGTCGGTATCCTTGTCAACACAAACCTGGCCGTGAGCATTGATTCATTTGAATGTCTAACAAACTGGATAGGACGATTACACTTGAAGAGATGCGGCCCACTGCCACCAGTTTCTATCTAAACAAAATATAACTTAAAGAAAGGTGCACTTCTTTAAAACAAGGGGCTGAAGTCATAGTCCAGCAGGTAGGGCGTTTGCCTTTCATACAGAAGACCTGGATTTGATCCCTGACATCCCATATGGTTCCCTGGGCACAGTCAGGAGTAATTCCTGGGTAACCTTTGAGCATCACCAGGTGTGACCCTCCAAACAAAGCAAAAAAAAAAAAAACCCACAAAACAAATAGAAAGAAAACCAAAGCCTGCACGCAGCCACCCTCCTCAGACAGGCCTGGGGACAGCCAAGCAAATGTGAGCCAGGCCTGACAGCTGCTCCCTGCAGCTGAGCACTCCCGAGCAGAGTCCAGACTTCACTTTAGTCTACAGTTTCCAGGGACAGGCCCAATCCTGGGGAGGCCATGGGCAGCTCAGGCTTCTTGAAAATGCTGGTCATTTCTTAGGTTAACCTTGTCCATTCACCATCCTCCTTCCGCATTTCTGTCCTCACTGCAGGCTGGTGACCTCGGGCAAGTCGCTCAGCTTCTCTGAGCTGGCGTCATTGGTCTGGACATTACTGCCCGGACTGGGTTGCTGTATGATTCCCAAGCTCAGCGGAGCAAGTACACCATGAGGTCCCCACTTGTCTACTGTCCCCCAATTCTGTAACAGACACATGTGAGGCTGGGGGGTCACTTCCTGCATGGAGCAGAGTGGGCTGAGGAGAGATTGGAGCTAATAGCAGGTGGGCCTGAGCTGGGATCAAGCTGAACCCCAGCCAAGGCAACGCTCCTTAGCTTTTCTTTTTCCTTGCTTTTTTAGGGGTGGGGGCACATAGCTAGCAGTGCTCAGGAGTTACTCCTGGCTCTGCACTCAGGAACCACTGCTGTGGGGTTTTAAAGGGACCCTATGGGATGCCGGGGATCGAACCTGGGTTGGTTGAGTGCAAGGCAAATGCCCTCCCCACTGCTCTATCGCTCCAGTCAAAGTCTTTCAGCTTTTATCCCCTGCAAAACGAAGCTAATTCCTTCCCTCCCAACACATCAGGCTGTGGGGTGCAGGTGGGAGGATGACATGTGACCCCGCCTGGTGCTGGGGCTCAGTGGAGCACAGCCTACACGTGCATTTCCTCCAGGAAGAGCAGGGGCTAGGGTTTGTCCTGGACTCACGGTGACGGAGCCCTATTTGGGAGTAACCCGGGACACCAGTATCAAGAGGAAGGAAACCTGGGACGGGGAGCTGGAAGAAGGGACTGTGCTGGGCAGTGGCCAGCTGCCTGGCTCGGAGCCCCTGCAGCCCCCTGTGGAATCGCTCCCAGGCCAAACACAGCAGAACCTTTAGGAGCTCTTGGCTCTCCCGAGCCCCCAGCCCCGCCTCTGCTCTCAGCCAGCCCCTCTCCCCAGGCTGCGGCCCTCTGCGGCCTCATGATCCTCTCGCTGAGTCTCTCCAGTGGCATGAGGGGGCTGGGCTGTGGCGGGCTGGGAAGTATCTTCAGAGCAGGAGGAAAAGCATCTGCCCAGTGCACCCCACTGTAGCCAGCCACTGGGCGCCTTCTCCCTGCTTCTCACACTCCAGGCTGACTCTCCCGCCCCTCTGCGCAGATGGCAGTAGAGTCGGGGCAGGACTTGGGGCTCAGGGGACTCTATGGGATGCTGGGGATCAAATCCAGGACTTGGTGGGTAACCTGCTTTCTTTGCTTTTAAAAACATTAAAAATTTAATTGAATAACTGTGGTTGACAAAGTTATTGAGAGTTGAGTTTTAGGCATCTAATATTCCAGCACCAATCCCACACCACTGTCAAATTCCCCCACTAGGGTTCCCATAGTCCCTCCCCACCCAGGCCCCGCCCCATCCTGCCTGTCAATTTGACAGACGCGGTACAGAGTTTCAGTGGTTGCAGCTTAGATCTCATGTTTTCAGTGTTGGTGAGTCTGTGTTTGGGATATACGGTTGTAACCCTCACCTATATTGCCAGGAAAACTGAAGGCCCTGTCTGCCCATTACTTCTCATTCTCTTCTTGACCTCTTTCCCTCATGATTTCTTCTCCGTCCTTCTCCTCTCTAAGCACTGGGCTCGAGGGTGCTCTAGGCCTCCCCTTTTACTACAATGTCCTCACCCAGTGCTCTATATACCACAGATACGTGAGATCATGCTGTGTTGGTCTTTCTGCTTCTGGCTTACTTCACTCAATATCAAACCTTCCAGTTCCCACGAGGTTGAGCAAATTACATGATTTCATTGGTCCTTGCAGCTGCCTTGCGATCCCCTGTGTGTTGGTGGGTAACTTTCTGTCCACTCAGGGTCTCAAGGCCAGGCCCTGTACTGTATTGGCTGGGCCGGGATCCTACACACTGGCTACTGGCTTTCCGGGTGAAGACGTGTGTGCATCGGTGCTTGGAGGTGGTCGGCCCAGAGAGCCTCTTTGGGTGGGAGGAGGCGACTGGGACCTCCTTGCTGGACACTGCCCCGTTCATTTTTCACTATCACTGGCAGAGTGTCCGCCTGTGTCACCCAAGTGCCTGCAGGGAGGGAGCAGGTTCCCAAACAAGAAGCACCTGCCCAGACAGGGTCCCTTCACCTGCTCTGCTCTCGGCACAAGAGAACGTTGCTGCCTTAAGTTAAAATAAAAGCAAAACCAAAAACCCACATGTAAGCTTTGTGCAGTAACAGCCAGTGGCATTTATCTGAAGCACATTTATTGATAATTGAGAAATCAAACAAGCCCATAAGCAGAGTCAGACACGCAGAGAAAACTTTGCCTCAGACGCTCGTGGGTGCTGGGTACTCGGCCTGCAGCTGGCCCCCGGGCCCATCTGTGGCACCACAAGGGCCCCTGAGCACTGCTGGGTGTGGCCCACCAAACCAAAACAAAACAAAAATTACAAAATCAGGTAAGATAAAATTAATCTAAAAAGAAAAGTAGCCAATAAACTTTTTTTTGGTCTATAAACAGTTATTTAGAATCGAAGTATAAAAATCTGCTAAATTTTTTAAAAATCTGCTAATTTTTTATTTTGAGTTATGCTTCTTAGATAGGCTTAAATTGGAGCAGGATTTAGGAGACATCTATTTGCCCATTTGCAATAATTTGGAAAGGCTGCTTGCTGTTGCAACACCGTTCAGCGCTAGAAAGGACCAACTAGTTAAGTATTCTAGGTTTGTGGGCCTTTGGGATTCATAGCAGCTACTTAACAATTACACTTCAGCTCAAAACAAACAGATGGACAGGTGTAGTTGTCTCATTTAAGTGTAGCTTATGAAACATTGATGTTTAAATTTCAGCTACTTTGCATGTCTTGGAGCTAAAGAGATAGTTCAGTGGCTAGGTTACTTGCCTTGCATGAGGCCAACCCAGATTTAGTCCCTGGAATCCCATATGGTCCCCAAGCACCTCCAGGAGTGATTCCTGAGTGCAGAGCCAGGAATATCTGAGCATCACCAGGTGTGGCCAAAAAAATAAAAAATTAAAAAAAAAAAACAACGTCTTTTTTTTTGTAATTTGGTGTTAAAAATTTTTTTTTGAAAGACTTGAGCTAGGAAAGCAGGTAGGCTGCAGACCATTTGCCAGGGAGGATTTAGACTTTGGAAACTTTAGAAATGATCTCATAGAGACCAGAAGAGAGGCCTGATGAAGCACCCGAGGACAGACTGTGCCTGCAGATGAAGCACATTTTCACTCATCTCCATCTGTTTTTGTTTTTGGATCACACCCGGCGATACTCAGGGCTGACTCCTGGCTCTGCACTCAGGAATTACTCCTGGCGGTGCTCGGGGACCATATGGGATCCAAGGTATTGAACCCAGGTTGGCGCGTGCAAGGCAAATTCCCTCCCAGCTGTACCATCACACCAGCCTCCATCTATAGTTTTAAAAGCCCAAGTGTGCATCCAGAACACAAACAGAGCAGGCCAAGAATTCAGAAGCACTACAGATGACTCCTTTGGAAGGAGAAGCCTCAGAGGTGATGGCGTCAGGGTGTGAGGAAGACGTCTAGGTGCCTCCCCACTGCTGACTAAAACGGTTTCATGAAGTCCATAAGCATGTGAACTTCCCCAAAAAGAGACCATCCCTGAGCCCCCAAATACAGTACTCCTGGAAATGAAGACATTTGTAGCAAAGTCAGTGTGTTCCACACAGCAAGACGCAGGGCGTGAGGTGCGGTGGCCAACCCCATGAACCCCAGGAGGTCACTTAATGGGGTCCTTACTGCTCTTGTTTGGGAGACTGCTTTTCCACAGAGCCTCTCTAGGGGGCTTTGATTCTGGGAAACAGAGGCAGGGAACGGCCATACCAAGAAATAAGAGCAATTCTAGGCTCCATCAAGGACTCTGGACGCCTCAGGTCTCGCAAGACGCCAAATGTTCTTGAGCAACACTGTCCTGCCAAAGTGGCTGACAAGTAATCGCTCACATTGCTCCCGGATTTTTCTGCTTCTCCAACTGGATCGCGTCTGTCTGCAGCCATCCCTGCCTGCCAAAGCTCGAGCTCATCCATCAAGGCTTGGGCCCAGGTTTTCTGCACCAGGACAAAGTCTTCTTGGATGGGACCGGTTTTTTTTTAATTTTTTTTTTTTTTTATTTTTTTATTATACCACCGTGAGACATACAATTACAAAGGTGTTCATAATTGGTTCTTGGTAATACAGTATTCCAGCACCCATCCCTCCATCAGTGCCCCATTTCCACCACCAATGTACCCCTCCCCTCTCGCCCCCAGGCAGCCTTAATAGCAGGTACCCCAGTTTCTTCTCTTTCTCTCTCTATCTCTCTCTCTGTCTCTGCTTCTCTCTCGGATGGGACCGTTTTAACAAAGCGCTGAGTGAAACAGAAGAATGACAGGGATGGGGAGGGATAGGGCACAGGACGGATTGGACCTGACTGATGGACTGACCATGCCTAGGCTCACGAGCGGCCTAGGAGCGACGGCTCCTTGCATCGATGGCTACAATTCCATCGTGGCGGGTGGTGTGGGCAGGACCTCAACTCCGCAGTTGAGTTGTAGAGTGCCCCTAAATCAGGCCTGCCCTTGACCAGTCTCAAGAAGAGCCAAGAGGTCTGTCTCCCCTAAGCCTATCCCTGGGGCTCCCACTTATCTTTTTTATTTGTGTGGTTTTGGGGCCACATCTGGCAGTGCTCAAGTGCACCACTCCTGGTGTGGCACTATAGAACCTAAGTGGTGCTGGGAATGGCCCTAGGCACGAAGCAAGTGCCCTCCCATTGCACTATCACTCCGGCCCTAGAAATTTCATATAATTTGCTTCATTTGTTTTGGGGTCACCTGGCAATGCTCAAGGGCCACTCCTGGCTCTTTACTCAGGAACTGGTCCTGGCAGTGCTTAGGGGAACCATATGGGACACCAGGCCTTGAATCTATGTTGACTGAGTACAAGGCAAATGCCCTACCCGCTGTATTATCTCTCTGGCCCTGGCTCACGTTCCTATCTGATGCCACACCAAGAAAAGTCAGCCACCTCGGGATGTGGATCCAGGAGTATTCTGCCACACTCTGCTCGTGCCCTTTGATACTGTGCCTGCAGGGCTCCAGAGCCAACCACCTCCACCCTTGCTGAGTTGTGTTGAAAGAAGACACTGGCTGAATGTCCTCCCCAGCCTGGATTCTGCAGCTCTCTGGGCACCCCCACGGCCCCATCTCAGGGTCTGTGAGAGTGGACCTGCACAGGGCTGAGGAATGCGAGAGCCAGCAGATACCCACGTGAGTCTCCCAGCAATCAACCCCCTCTGGAGCCTTCAACCAACTGACCAATTTCTTCAATCCTCTTTGCTAATTCACTGGCACCTTTTCCTAGAAGTGTCTGGCACATAACAAGTACAAGTTCTTAGCAGTCTCTTGCTCCCTTTCCCCAGTACTGATTTTTTTTTCCCTTTTCTTTTCTCTTGGTCTTGGGCCATGCTCAGCTGTGCTCAGGGCTTACTCCTGGTTCTGCACTCAGGGATCACTTCTGGCGGGCTCAGGCAGACCATATGGGTACCGGGATCAAACCCAAGTTGGCCTCAAGCAAGGCCAGTGCCCTGTGATCGTTCCAGCTGTACTATTGTTCCAGCTCTTCGATTCTGAGCTGCAAGTGAGACTGGCTGTTAGTGTTTCAGATTGGACCTGAGTGAAGGAAACAGAGGTTGTCTGGACCAAGGTGCCAAGGCCCAGGCTGTACAAGCATGCAAATCGCAATTACAGCCTGGCTGTCAGGAAAGGCCTTTTCCTTTCAAGGGCTGCTTTGATCATTCTGCTTGTGACTTTTGTTTTTCTCTTCTCAGCCCATCCACCTTCCACAGGCCAGGTGCTGGAGCTGGTTTGTGCCCCCAAGTCTCCCCCAGGGTGCGTCCCAGAGCAGGCTCGCCTGGTGGAAGTGTGGGAAGGCCTGGTCTATGCAGGTGCCCTCTGAAAGTTGCTCCCACTTGCTCTGGTCAGCTGAGAGGGGTGTAGAGTTTGCAGGGACCAGGCATGGAGCGGGGAGGAAGCTGCAAGAGGCAAAGTGGCAGAACTGGCGGGACTCGGCATGTGTCCGCATTAAACTCCACGGGCAAATATTAAGCCCCGGATGTCATCCAGGTTCTTTGCGCACTCTGGCGTGGGCCTTGTGTTGGCAATGCTGTATTCCTGGACCTGGGTGATGTCATCAGCAACATGGCCGTCATTCCCTGGGCTTCAGTTTTGAGAAGTCAGTGACGATGTGCATGTGAATAGCTTGCCACGGTCCTGAAAGATGGTAGTTCGCTCAGGCGTCTGTGCAAGCTACAAAGACTCCCTCGCTCCACCCTGTGTGCTTAGAGCGTGAGAGCTCCAGCGGGCTTTGAAAGCCCAGGGCCAACATTTCCGGCTTCTTCATCTGAGAGCCGAGAGGTCGGGGACCAGGGAAGGCTGAGGCCAAGCAGGATCAGGACTCCCTGGGCACTCTCACCGCATAGTTGTTGCCTTAAGCAGGCGCAGAGGCGGAGTGGCCAAGTTCTCCTCCTGGGACAGTGGTATGTGAAGCTTGGACGCAGCTGGCCCAGCCGTAAAGGGGGCTTCCTGTGCACACAGCTGAGGATGTGCTTAAGACGCGACCCACCGCTGGGCTGCAGCGTGCAGCTGTCCCTTCTGCTGAGTTACAGCCTGGCCCAGGAGAGCTTATTGCTTCACCCCAGAACATTCTCTTACTCTGGAGTCTGAGGCAATAGTGACGATACAGGAGTATGTGTAAGATTTTCCACTGTTTCCAGAGTCCTATGGTAGCCTCGGTTTCATTTGCTCTCCACAAGTTTTCTGGCAGATGGAGGGATGGCGGTGCATGGAGCGAAGTCCTCAGTTATCTGAGGTAACAGGCATTCTCATGAACTCTGTTGCTTCAGTGGCTTGAAATAAAAGGGGACACTGGGGCGGAAACTATAGCATAGTGGGGAAGGCCTTTGCCCTGCACTTGGCTTTTCCAGGTTCTATCCCCAGCATCCCATAAGGTCCCCTGAGTACTGCCAGGAGTAATTCCTGAGTGCAGAGCCAGGCGTAACCCCCTGAGCATTGCGGGTGTGACCCAAAAAAGAAAAAAAAAAATGAAAATTGAAGGGGACACTTACACTTACCCAGGGCACTTACACTCACTCAGTTGTCTCCAGAGAAGCCCGTCTATTCAACATTTCCAAACAGCCTGTCTCCATGAAAACTTAGTGGTTCATCACACCACACAAAGAAGCAGAAACTGCCACTTGCCAATGTGACAAAAATGAAGTCATAAACCTCAGACAGATCACAAGGAGATAGCGGAGGAGGGATTAAGGTCCAGAGCATCAGGGGCCACCATCAGCACTAGCCACCACCATCATCATCATCGTCATTATCATCATCATCATCATCGTCATTATCATCATCATCATCATCGTCATTATCATCATCATCGTCATCATCATCATCATCATCATCGTCATTATCATCATCATCATCGTCATTATCATCATCATCATCGTCATTATCATCATCATCATCATCATTATCATCATCATCATCATCATCATCATCATCATCATCATTTGGGTTTGGGGCACACTTGACTGTGCTCAGGCCTTATTTCTGGCTCTGCATTCAAGACTCACTTCTGGAGGGCCTGGGGACTGTATGAAGTGCTGGGGACCAAACCCGGTAAGCTGCATGCAAGTGCTCTCCCAGCTGTACTATGGCTCTGGCTCCAGCATGCACCATCTTCAATCCAACTTTCCTGCATGTGCGGGCAGCATTTGGGGCCAGGAGATGTTTTGTTCTGGGAGTGTACTCAGCAAGCAAAGATGCTCAGCCTCCTCACATTATGGTCCCCCTCCTACATCCCCAGTTCAAGCAACCAAAAAATACCTCCACACACTGCTGTCTCTTGGGGAGAGGAGGTCAAACCACCCCAACTGGAAAACCACCACTCTGCTAACACCATCCTAAAGCGATGGGAGATTTCTTTTCCTTTAAATATGGAAACCCCAGAGCGTAGCCCAAATGCTCTGCAGGACTCTCTCCAAAACGAATCAACATTCAGACCACTTTAACTGCACGTCTCCTATGCACAAGCAATTTATAGGCCGTTTAAAAAATGAGTCGATGCTGAGAGAAAGCAAGTGACTTGCCCAGAATAACACCACGAGTATGTGGCAGAATAGGAACATGGACATTGGTCTCCAGGTCCGCACGATGAACTCTTTGGGGTAGCTATTCATTCTCCGGTGACATTCTGCATTTTCTCCATTTTAAGACTTTCTTTCCACAGTCGAATGGTTTTGAAATAGGGCGACAGCTTCAAATCAATATATGTTTATAGAAGTTTTCTTTTTTAGTTGCCTGAAAGCTGATATTTGTTTCCATTTTTTTGGGGGTCACACCCAGCTCAGGGGTTACTCCTGGCTCTACATTCAGGAATTACTCCTGGAGGTGCTTGGGGGACCATATGGGATGCCGGGAGTGTACAAGGGAAATGCCCTACCTGCTGTGCTATCGCCCCTCTTTTTATTTTTTAAACTTTATTTAAACAGCGTAATTTACAAAGTACAAAGTTCTTCACAGTACAGTTATTAAGAGCATTATTGCTTGGGGCGGAGTGATAGCCCAGCGGGTAGGGCGTTTGCCTTACACACGGCCGGCTCATGCCGCCGGGGGTTCGATCCCTGGCATCCCATATGGTCCCCCGAGCCGCCAGGAGTTATTCCTGAGTGCAGAGCCAGAAGAAACCCCTGAGCATTGCCGGGTGTGACCCAAAAAAAAGCAAAAAAAATAAAATAAAATAAAATAAAAAATAAAAGCATTATTGGTCAACACCAATTAATTGTGGGGTTTTTTTTGCTTTTTGGGGTCACACCCGGCAATGCTCAGGGGTTACTCCTGGCAGTGCTCGGGGGACCATATGGGATGCCGGGATCGAACCCGGGTTGGCCGCATGCAAGGCAAATGCCCTCCCCGCTGTGCTATCGCCTCCGGCCCCAATTAATTGTGTTCTTAACTAAGGGTCTCAGACTTGAGAAAGGGGAGGCTGGAGCTGGGAAGTGAGAACCTGGTGGTGCCCCATGCGGCCTTCACTCCACTACCCCCAATTCTGCGTCCTTTCCTCCTTGCCCCACCCAGCCTCACGCCCGACTTACACCATGTTTGCCTTAAGTCTTTCCAGTCCTTCAATTGCAGTTCATTCGTTTGTCACTTTACCTAGGTTCCCCCGCCCCATATTCTTTTTGGTGTGTGTGGGGGGGGGGCCACACCTGGAGCTGCTCAGGGCTTACTCCCAGCTCTGTTCAGGGATCACTCCTGGAGGGGCTCAGAGGGTCCTATGCTGGGCCAGGTGGACCTTGTGCAGGGCAAGCCCCTGTCCTAGTTCTCTGGCCCCAATCAAGGATATTTTATTGCAACTTTCCAGGGCCTCTGTAGAAACGATACTGCTTGCACAGGGGAAACAGACTTTGGGAACTCTTTTTGATTTGTTTTGTTTTGGGAAACACCTGGTGGTGCTCAGGGCTCCCTCCTGGCTCTGTGCTCAAAGATCACTCCGGTGGGGCTGAGGGAAGCATACGGAGTGTCGGGACTGGATTGGGTTAGCTGCGTGCACAGCAAACACTCTACCTGCTGCACTAGGGCTCCGGCCCATCCCACACCTTTCCTATCAGAAGGTTTCAGTAAAGTGACAGAGCCGTGAGGTGACCTTCATCCCGGGTGATGTTAGCATCTTTACTCCAGAGATGAAGATAGTGTGCGCCACAAGCTCACGCTCTCCCGGGCAGGGAAATGTGACCTGAATCTAGAGTTCATGCTTACTCTGAGATGATTAATCACGACCAATGGGTTAATATCGGGCAACAGAAGCCCTCCCTCAGGGAACAGTGACCTCAGAGCCATGGAGATGCTGGCTTGCTGCGCGACAAAAACGTGATGTCTGGGGACAGAGGTGAAACGTTTTGCCCAAAGTCCAGCCCCCAGAGCAAGAGTGTTCAGACAGGATTTCCTCAACTAAGCCCCGGCTCTTTTCCCTGCTCCTCGCTGCTGGGCTGTCCAGCTCACCCCTCTGCCAACTCTGATGTTTCCGGTCTAGCCTGGGCCTTCCGGTCCGCAGGAAGGGCAGAGCCACCCCGAATCTCACACACAGGGGACCCCAGGGGCATGGCCCTTCCCACACCAACATTGGGTCCCTTCTAGAGCAGGAGCCAAGACCTCCTCCAGGACAAGGAGGGACAAAGGACCTGGCCGCAGTGGAGGGTCAGGCCTGGAGGAGAGCAAAACTGAACAAAACTCACTACATTTTCAGCAGGTCACTTGGGGCTGAGCCTGACAGGTTGGTTGGAAAACCAATGAGTCATAATCAATAAAAAAATAATTAACAAATTGATTTATGACTACAGAAAGGGGATGGAGAGATATATAGCAGGGAGGGCATTTGCCTTGCATGAGGCTGACCCAGGTTCAATCCCCAGCATCCCATATGGTCCCAGAGCCCCACCAAGAGTGATCTCGGAGAACCGAGCCAGAAGTAAGCCCTGAGCACAGCTAGATGTGACCACAAAAGGAAGGAAAAAAAAAACTACAGGGGGGAAACATGAAGATATACCAGTCTGGGGCAGGAGCAATAGCACAGCAGATAGGGCATTTGCCTTGCACCTGGCCAACCTAGTTTTGATCCCCAACATCCCATATGGTCCCCCGAGCACCACCAGGAGTAATTCCTGAGTGCAGAGTCAGGAGTAACCCTGAGCATTGCCGGGTGTGACCCAAACAAAAATTACACTAGTCTATACAGATTCCCAGGGCTCTCTCAGCCAGTGTTGTGGTCAGTTATGTAGTGGCCTGCAAGAACAGGCTCTGGCTTTGGACAGCAGGGACTGTATCAAAACATTTCTGTGACTTGAGTCTCTTTTCCAGACAATACATCACCAACCTCATCAAAATCCTGAGGCTTAATTGAGATTATACACATAAAAAATCTCATGTGCCTGGCACACAGGTGGTATTTAATACAGTTAAACTGTTCAAGTTGTGCAAGCATCATTATCCTAAGCACAGTGGAAATAAATACCTTAATTCTATTATCTCTGCATACCAGTAGGATTACTGGTTTCAAATGAGCAGAGATCTTGAATACTTTTTTTTTTTCTGAGTGTTTGGGTGCTATACCCAGAGGGGCTCAGGGCTTATTCCTGGCTCTGCACGCAGTGTTCACTCCTGCTGGAATGGACTCTGGCCCAGCTATATGCAAGGTAAGTGCTTTATTTATTTATTATTGTTATTATTATTATTATTATTTTGCTTTTTTGGAACCATATGGGATGCCAGGGATCAAACCTGGGTCAGCTACATGCAAGGCAAATTCCCCCTACTGTGCTGTTGCTCTGGGCCCCCTTTTTCTTCTTTTGGGTCACAACCAGCAGTGCTCAGGGGTTTCTACTGGCTCTTCACTCAGGAATTACTCTTGGCAGTGCTCAGGGGGCCATATGGGATACCGGGACCGACCCGGGTGGGCTGCATGCAAGGCAGTTGCCCTACCTGCTGTTATTGCTCCGGCTCCTGCAAGCTAAGTTCTTTACACCCAGTACTTTCTGCCCCATTATTAATGATTTTAAAGCACCTTCTTCAGGAAACTTCAGAGTTGGCAAGTCTACAGAGCCAGAAATACATGAGCATTTTGAGTGCGTGAGCCCAGAATCAATCCCTACACTACATGGTTCTCGCTGCCAGGAGTGACCTTTGAGCACTGAGCCAGGAGGAGCCCCCATTAGGAGTGCCCCTTCCCCAGCCCACCAAGACAAATTTGGCAAGTCCAATGGAAAAGCTGACTCTGTAATAGGGGACATTTTAAAGGGCCCATCTCCTTCTTCAGACTTCTTCAGGTCTGCGGCCTTCTCTATAAAAAAAGACTGCGACAGAGACACAAGCAGGTTCTAAAGAGAGCAATGAAAATTATATGGGCTGTGGTTTGAGAAGGGAAGGAAGAGAAGAAAAAATAAGGCAGAAATGACTTGACTGGGAAAGGAAGGGCTGAGATGGTGATAAACAGGAGGGTTTTTATGGCAGGGGTGGGTGGTGAGTCACACGCCAAGGTCATTATTGCGCAGGACCTGGGAAGGGGGACCAAAGGAATCGTGTCTCGAAACACAGAAATCTCTGAAGAAAGACTATACAAATCACAGACATTATTATGATTAACAGTGACCAATCTTGGGTTTGTTTTGGATTTAACTGTGTTCTCTCATTTTCTAAGCATTGCCGGAAGTGGCAGGCTAGACCCAGGCACACGCATCTCGCCTATGAAGGTCACAGTTCCTAAAGCTGGTTTATCCAGACCCAGCTTCTCTTTCTCCTGTAACTAAGGGTAAGAGCTGACTGCTGAGCGGGGATCCCACAAGGACTGAAACCCCATGGACTGGCCTCCAAATGCCTTTTCAGATGCATCCCCACCCCAAACACAACACTTGCCTGTTCTTCCAACACCTGCCATCTGCCTACCACATGTGGAAGCAGAGAGATACAACCATGATAAATACAACCAGGTCCCAGGCGCTGGAGAACTTACACATTAGCCCAACAGGCAACTCATTTCTAGTTTTGAAAGTATATCGGGAGAGAACTTCCCTGTGGTGATCACAGTGAAGCCAAGACCTGCAGACTTCTGGGGGTTGCGGTGGGGGGGGGGGGCGCGCTGGGTCAATTACTTCCCTGGCACAGCAAGTTTAAAGGTCTTGAGCAGATTCCCTGAATGAGCCTGGTGAGTGGGAGGCAGCACGGGAAGTTCCCAGCAGTTGGGCAGAATGAACCGGACACCAGACTAGAGGAAGCCAGAGGTTGGCAGGCACTAAATCATGGAGGACTTCGAGCGGCAACTTGGCCATAGGAGCTTGAATTCTGGTCTATGCCCACAGAAGACAGCAAGCTCTAAGAGTGGGAGTGTGTGCTTTGCATGTAAGAGACCTAGGTTCGATCCCTGGTGCCCCCACAGTGCCCCTGAGCAACACTGGGTGTACCCTCTGTTGCCCTGCAAAAGACAGCTGCAGAGATCTGAGAAGATTCACCATCACTTTGCTGTTAGTGGAAAAGGAACTTGAAGGGACACTGTGAGGTGACAATGAGAAGCATCTGGTGTTGGCACGAAGGCATTTTGGAGAACACGAGAGCTACATCTCGAATCATCTGTGGCTCGTCAACTTGCCGCCCAAGAAGACGCCGCCTTTGGAGCAAACACGCCTGGCATGACACGGGCTAATGCAACTGGAAAAGCAGTTAGCGACCTTTTTGAAGAAAGGTATTTTCCCACAACGAATCTTGAAGGTTCTATTTCAGAATCCTTTCCAAGACAGGAAAAAACATACCCATTATAGAAGAATTGTAAAATTGAAATGTCAGAGAAGTTTGAATTCTTTATGTTCCTAATATCTAGAGACAAATATTAGTATTTTGTTTTCCTTCCCGGGTCTTTACATCTGCATTGTTTAAAAAAGGTGGATATTTCCAGGATGTGCTGGTGAGGGTTTGGATTCTACCCTGAAATGTGTTTGGACTTTCTGAATCCACAAAATGAAGGCAGCCACACCTACTCGGCAGGTTACTGTGAACCTAAACGAAGTGATTTATACCGAGAGTGTTAGATACATATTAGATGCCCCATACAGAACGGCTGCTGTTAAGAAAATGAAGTTCAAATCCCAGAAGATGTCACTGTAAGGAATGCTTTCAATATCTCATTTTTTCAGCAAAGTCTTTTTTTGCAAATCCACAATCTAACCACATGAACTCTTCCAAAGAAAAATAATACTCAGAATGGTAATTGCCCAAATACGATGTAAGCAATACCAAATATTTTGAAAACCAAAATTTTGCAGTAACACAATACAGAATGTGCCAAGAGCCCAGACACCGGCCTGCTCCATAAATCTTCCTCCTATAAAACTGACATACTTATGGGGTTACCGTTTGCATTAACAACAGCTTATGGGGCCAACACTGGTCACCAGCCAAGAAACAGTCCTTTCGGGCCTTCTGCCTTCAATCGTGTGCCCTGGGATAGCACAGCAGGAGGGACTCTTCTGCTTTCCGACTCTTGCTCTCTGCCACCACCGAGTGGTATGATTCCGAGAAAGCCTCCCTGTCTAGACTGTACAGTATAAAAAAAGGGGGAGAGAGAGAGAGAGAGAGAGAGAGAGAGAGAGAGGACAGAGAGAATAAAGTAGAGACAGAGACAGAGCAAGGACAGAGAGAAAGGAGAGAAGGGGAGAGAGATAGGAGAGAGAAAGAGACAGAGGAGAGAGAAAGAGAAAGTAGAGACAGTGACACAGAGAGAAAGGACAGAGATATAAAGATACAGAAAGGAGAGGGTCGGAGAGATAGCACAACAAGTAGGGTGTTTGCCTTGCACATGGCCAACCCAGATTCGATCCCCGGTATCCTATATGGTCCCCCGAGCACTGCCAGGAGTAATTCCTGAGCGCAGAGCCAGGAGTAACACCTGAGCATTGCTGCGTATGATGCAAAAAAGCAAAAAAAAAGGAGAGAGAGAGAGAGACAGGAGGGACAGAGAAGAAAGTAGAGACAGAGAAAGACAGAGACAGAGCAAGGACAGAGAGAAAGAGAGAAAGGAGAGAAGGGGAGAGAGACAGAGGAAAAACAGAGAGGAGAAAGTAGAGACAGAGACACAGAAAGGACAGAGAGAGAGAGAGAGAGAGAGAGAGAGAGAGAGGAGCGGCAGCTCCTGGGCTAGAGCACATTCAGGAGGCATGGGTTCAGTCCCATCACATGAACTCCCAGGGGGACATGGGGAACGTGCCTGAAAGGCCAGACAGTAGGGTTACAGCTCGCCTTTAAGCCCTCCAGCCTTGGTTTAATCTCCTACACCATGGTATGGTCCCAGAACGTCAGGATGAGCCCACAGCATGGCTATGAGCAGGTACTCAACTCAGCCCCCTATAAGGGAAGGGCTGTCTACAGTCTCCTGCAGTCACTCTGGTTCGAAACTCTACCGCCATTCAGGGTACCATGTATCACTTGTCATTTGTCTTCCCATTGTTCATCGATTTGCTCAAGCAGGCACCAGTAACGCCTCCATTCATTGGGAATGAGGTCCATTATTGTTACTGTTTTTGGCATATCGAATACACCACGGGTACCATGTATACTACTGGTTTAATCAGGTATCTTGAAAGTCTGAAACAGGACATGGAGTATCATTAATGATCAACCACAGATTGTTTTGGGTTGGAGTGATGAATCATGCATTATATTAGGTATATTAAAAAAAATTGGGGGCTGGAGCGATAGCACAGCGGGTAGGGCGTTGCCTTCCGCGTGGTCAACCCGGGTTTGATCCCCGGCATCCCATATGGTCCCCCCGAGCACCGCCAGGAGTAATTCCTGAGCGAAGAGCCAGGAGTAACCCCTGAGCATCGCTGGGTGTGACCCAAAAAGCAAAAAAAAAATTTTTTTTGGTTTGGGGGGGTGACACGTGGCATAACTTAGGGGTTACTCCTGACTCAGTACTCAGGAATTCCTCCTGGTAGTGCTCAGGAGTACCATATGGGATGCCAGGGATCAAACCCGGCTTGGCAAAGCAAGCATCCTACTCACTGTACTAAGGCTCTAGCCCCCATGGGTGTACTTCTGTCCCTAATAACAGAACAGTCTCATTTTTACAGAGAAGTGGGAGAAACTTGGTATTGGAGGTCACCAAGAGCCCCCCTTTTTTTTTTTTGCTTTTTGGGACACACCCGGCAATGCTCAGGGTTTACTCCTGGCTCTTTGCTCAGGATTTACTCCTGGCGGTTCTCGCGGGGGACCATATGGGCTGCTGGGGAATAGAACCTGGGTCGGCGCGTGCAAGGCAAACACCCTACCCGCTGTGCCATTGCTCCAGCCCCCAAGTGCCCATTTTATTGGTCTCTGCAACCATGGCCTGGGTTTAAGCTCGCTCATCTTCATAACACCTAGTCATGAGTATGAATCTAAATCATCTGAGTACCTCAGTCTAATACAATATTTTAAATGAAAAAAAAATTTTTTTTTTTGCTTTTTGGGTCACACCCGTGACAATCAGGGGTTACTCCTGGCTCTGCACTCAGGAATTACTCCTGGCAGTGCTCGGGGGACCATATG